>SNVD02014657.1:0-91832 GCA_013180625.2 Boswellia sacra
TCACCAATGTCGTGCCTGGAATGGTTAAGTCCAACATTGCGAAGGCTGCTGGAAACAGCTACAAACAATTGCCTGAATGGAAGTTTTACAAGCCATTTGAAGCAAGTATCAGAAGGAGGGAAGATGTGTCACAAACATCAAAGGCGACGCCCACAGAAGTTTTTGCAAAGGATGCAGTGGCCGCCGTGTTGAAGCAAAATCCCCCAGCATGGTTCTCCTCCGGTAGATATGCCACTGTCTTGGCAATCCTCAAAATTCTTCCCAGATTTCTGCAAGATTTTATTGCAATTAAATCACTCGAGTGGTGAGCCCTGCACCCTCAAAACGCTGTCCTCTGGTATTTCTCTACAGGGAACCGCGCTATCAATCTTGATGATGACCACAACAAAGCACCAGGGGAGTTTCATACTTTCAGCAATAAAATATATTCTTTACTGCTATTTAATTTTCTTTATTGTTCAACAGAAGAATCTTGATTTGGTTGGCTTCTAATAAAATATTGGAACTCAATATTACAAGTACAATTTCTCCTCATATATATTTAAAAAAACAAGATATGCTACCTAGTAACCTTTAAAAAAGTAGGATCAATAAATGAAATGCCCAATTTTAGCAGCCACTCAGCTCCAACGAAAACCAGAGGCAACATCAAGCTTCTATATATTACTGAAAACACCCCAAGAAAAAATATTAATTAACATGTTTAGATCATTTTAAATGATTTATGGAAATGAGGCCAGTATGATCGGGATTTTGACCAGCCCAAGCTGACCATCTAACCAAATTCTAATGTATAACAATTGCAGAGTAACTAATTCCCTGCATTATTCAAGTCAATTATATTAATTAGTAAAGATTAACTGGTTCTAATCAATTGCCACAAGTAAAAAAAAAAAAAATTATAATCAAAACTAATTGAAGCTGATACTTACATATATAAACCCTAATTGCTTATAATCCCCAATTTCTTATTTGACCTAATGTCATATGAGTTAAAGATCTTTAGTAAATTAAATAATAAACAAGATTAACACAAATTACAATCATCAAATGTTGAATCTCTTTCTCAATATTTTTTATGCATCTAAGTTTAACATCAAATTTAAATATTAAAGTTCAAATCTTTTATAGCAAAAATATATAAGTTTGATAAATCATCCAAAGTTTAACATAGAATAATTGTAGTTTGTTTCACTATGTAGATTTTAGTCTAGATTAAACTTATTAAGTTTTTCAATTTAAAACTCCTAAAATTTGTAACTACATGATTTAGAAAGGTAAAGTTTGACATCAAAGAAAAGGAAAATTAAGGTTTATGATAAGGTAGATGAAGAACGATTTTTATTCTATTTACTTAAATTAGTTCCTTTGGAAATAAATTACTTATATGCTTGCTAGTAAAATGATTAATGGGTTTAGTAGTATAAATTTTCATTTAAACATAGGTATAAAGAGTGGCTTTTGGATGTTAACAACGCCATCTGTAGTAATATTATCAGCTTGTATAAGATTTTGGTAGCCCAAGTCTTTGCCTAAAGTGTGATGGACTCCTCCGCCTACAACCAAAAAGAAACTTAGTATTGCAGCCAACAAGTTCCGATACCCCAATTGTTCAAGTGAGTAAATGTAGAACATGAAATGAGCTTGGAAGGGTTAATTGACGGATTCTTAGAGCGTTCTACCGTAGCTTCCCTACAGCGGTACATTTATTACAAATCTGTTGGTTTATTTCTCCATTAATAGGTATATGACTAATTAACTGAGTAATAACTATCAAGTTAATATCTCAACTGTCATTTAATCATGATTGAGTTAAATAGGGTACAGTAAAAACTTTTTAGGATGTGTTCAGTTACGAGAAAGAAAAAGTTAGAGAGAAATAAAAGTGGGTGAAAAGGAAAACTTGAAGGAAATTAATGGGCTTAGGAAACCTTTACTTATGTTTAATTGTCCAATGAAATCATAAATGGAAAGAAATAGTTTATAAATTAATCGGACATATATATCCTCAATATTGAAATATATAATATCTATTATTAAACTCACATATTAAATTTAAATATTTATATAAATAAAATAAAAATGAATAATTATTTATTAAATTAATATAAAACAATATATTTTTCCTATAAATAGTTAAATTTCACTTTTTTTTCAAAATATGTAATATATTTTAAATTATAAAAAATATTATTAAACTTATGTAGAATTATTAAATAAATAAATATATAATCATTTATTAAAAATAAAATAAATTTGCATAAAATAATTACCAGATTATTTTAAAATTTGATTAAATTAATATAAATTTTTTAAATAAATAAATAATTTAATATATACATAACTGATAAATTAAAAATTAAGAAAAATATGAAATAAAATAATTCAGTATATTTTATTAATTATTTAAATTAATCATAAATATAGAATTAAATATATTTATTAATTTAATTATTTAAAATAGAATTTCTAAAAAATAAAACAGGGACTTCGAAGAGCTATTGTAGCCATCATCGAGTGCTAGTGTGATGGCGTGTCTGACGACACCCCCATCACTGTCATGATTGCTGTTGACTACTGTATTGAAATTAGCTGATGGTGTTGTTGTTCTTGTCACCAATAAACAAGATCGGATGATGAAAGTTTTGGAACCGGTTCCAAAATTTTGATCGTCCGATCCCGCTTATTGGCAATGCAAATGACAAAATCGTCAACAAATTTTGGCTAATCGATTGACGACGATAACAATGAATGTGGTAACGATGTCGTTGGAGATCAATGAATGAGAGTTAGTTATTTATTAGTTGTAGCACAACTTAAAAGGTGGCTTGATAGGTGTGAGTTATAAAAACACATCTTTTAAGGTTGCCTAAGAAGCAAGGAATAGATTTGCCTTTAAATTATTAAACTCTAGTAAAGCAGAGCGTTGTGCCAAGCACAAAATTGTGATCGTCCCAAAGGTGACCCATGACCTACTGACCCTTGTTAAGACAACTCATCTATCTCTCCTCCAGGATTAATTAATTATGTGTTAGTTTAATTAGTTAAGGCTATTAATTCTGCTAATTGTAATCAGTTCCAATTAGCTTTGTTCATTCTGTGAGTCTTTAGAAGCTGCCAGCTAGGCTAAGGTTGTTATATAAGTTAGCAATTATTTGTAAAATTATTGGATATCTGTTGCTGGCTAAATAACTAGCTGACACCTGTTCTTTAGGATGTAAATTCATTTTTCATAAATAGAAACTTTTTTCTCAACCATGTAGCTTAAGTTGATAGAAATTTCAATCCATTTCTCAAGTTCGTATCAGAGCCTCCCAGCCAATGCCATCTCTAGACATTCTGGCAGCAGCTTTTCTCTTTCCAATACTGAAATAAGCTCATCCTCAAGAGCTAGCTGTTCCACTGGTAATTCACCATTTGTTAATACTTTAAACCAGTCTTTTCTCGTGAAACTTCATGAGAATAACTACACAATATGGAAACAAATGATCCTACCCATACTCAGAGGACAAGCTCGATGGATTTATTCTTGGGACTAAAGTCTATCCATCAGAGTACAAATCAGAAGCTAAAAATGGAGGAGAAGCTCAACTCCATCTCAATCCAGAGTTTGAAAAGTGGGTTTTCATGGATAATTAATTATGGGATGGCTTCTTGGAACTGTCACTGAAGAAATTGCTACTCATGCAATTGATCAAAACACCTCTAGAAAATTGTGGAAAGCTTTAGAAGAGTTATACGGTATTAGAAATAGATCTATGATCTCAAATCTCAAATTTGATTCGCAAACCACTAGGAAAGAGTCTATGAACATGAAAGATTATCTCGTTACTAAGAAAAGAATTGTTGATAACTTGTCAATAGCAAAGTGTCCAGTACCCTCAATGATTTGATTTCATTTATTATCATGGTGTTAGATGCTAAGTATAACCCAATTGTTGTTAAAATTCAGTCAAGGGAGAACTTAACATGGCAAGAACTTCAAGCCGTCCTATTAAGCTTTGAAAATAGGTTGGAAAGACTTAATAGTTTTTCCAATCTAAGCCTAAATCAAGCTTCAGCAAATTTTGTCAACAATAAACAAGGAAACACTGGCAACAAGAAATCAGGTCAAGGAAACTTTAGGAACTCGAGCCAAGGAAATCACAGTCAAGATTTTGGAAGAGGATATGATAACAGATCGATCACCTAGAGGCAAAGGTGGTAGATTTGGTAACTTTAGGCCCGTTGCCAAACCTGTGGCAAAATGGCCATTCAGCTACTACTTGCTTTTATAGAACCAATCTAAATTACATGGGAACATTAGGGAGAGGCAAAAACTTTAGGCAGCAGTAACAATAACAACCAAGGCCTACTCAGAACAATTTTAGCAACCTTAGCAACCAAATTCATCAACAGCTTTTATTGCTTCTCCTGTGATTATGGCAGTGATGCTTGATTTGCAAACAGTGGAGCCACAACCATGTTACTGCAGATCCAAGGTTGCGTAAGGAATGAATACTCAAGTAAACACATTCTCTTAGTTGGTGATGGCAGCAAACTTAGTATATTTCACATTGGTCATTCTAAACTTCACACACATAACATCAACTTAAACCTGAGAAATATTATATGATGAATTTCATTCCCTGAGATATACTATATGTTGAATTTCATTCCATTTTTTGCCTTATGAAGGACAAACACACACACAAAGTTCTATTGTAGGGGAGACTTAAAAAAAGGGTCTCCACCAGATTCATCCAAGTCCCAAGTATCATGTCTCATCATCTCTCAAGTCATATGAAGACAACAGTTTTTTTGTAAATACCATTTCCAAGTCTCTTAATAGTATAGGTTCAATTGCTTCTCGTAAGTGCAAATCAGAAAGCACAAAGTTTTGTAATCTGATTGTTACAAGTCCAATTTTCTTAACTCCTGAAATCGATGTAAATCTATGGCATAGGGAACTTGGACACCCTTCTAGTAGAGTTTTAAGTCAAGCTTTGAAATTATGTAATAAACCTATATCAAATTTGAATGAAAATTCTCAGTTTTCTGATGCTTGTCAAATGAGAAATTCACATGCTTTACCTTCTCGTAGTTTTGAAAGTAGAGCTAAACACATTTTAGATCTTATACATTTAGAACTTTGGGGTCTAGCCCCAATTACTTCTAGTGCAGGTTACAAACTCTACATCATTTTCATTGATGATCACAACAGGTACACAAGGATTTATCCTCTCAGAACTAAGGCAAAGCCTTGTCATCCTTTCAAAGCTTTAAAGCCCTTGTTGAAAACAAGTTTGAAAGAAAATTAAAAGCCTGCAAATAGACTAGGTTGGGGAGTTTTTAGCATTCTCTGATTTTCTAAAATTAAATGGAATAGAATCTAGAATTTCATGTCCCCATACACATGAAAAGCAATGAAGAGTTGAAAGAAAGCATAGGCATTTAGTTGAAACTAGACTAACCTTGCTTGCACAAGTTTCCATGCCTCTTAAATATTGGTGGCAAGTTTTTCCCACAGCAGTGTATTTCATTAACAAATGTCCCACACATGTTCTTAATAACAAATCACCATGGCAAGTATGTGACATCCCAAATTATATAAATGGTCACGACATTAATGAGCTATAATGCATATATGCTAATGTGTATGTGTTGGTGTTTAAGTAGTATTGTGATCAAGTAAAGGTTAGGGATGTGATTGATAAATTGATGACGTTTAAGGGCTGAACAGAATTTATGCATGCGAACTTATCTATATAGGGGCTGGCCTCTAGAAAGCTCATTTTCTCCCCTTTTTCTCTAAAATGTCCAGGCCTTCTGCCTCAGTTCTCTCCATCAAACTTGCGAGAATTTAAGTAGGAAAAGGAAGAAATAGGCAAGGAAAGAGGTAAGATTCTTTCCCTTCTCCAATTTCTAGTAATTAGACATGAGAATTTGTTAAGGATTATTGTGTTATAAAGTGATTTATGATATTATTATGCTTTTTATATTCTGAAAATTTATGAAACCATGATTTATGGTAAATTAAGGAAGATTGAAGAGATTGAATGTTGTTGCAAAGCCTGAAGTAGAATTTGAGTTTAAATCCTGCAGAGTTCATTTCACTGAGTAATATGGGGTACGAAAATTCCCATAAATTCCATGGTTATCTTCTAGCTTTGAAATTTTTATATAGTAAACTAGACACATCAAGGATTTTATAGCATTTTGAATCACTTGAAAATTCATAGTGTGTGAATTATAGTGAATTTTTGAATTTACTGAACCGGAATTGGAATTCTCATATTTTAGAATAGAGCATGGGGAACGAATTTTAATTGAGTGACTAAGTCTTATCATAAAAATCCATGATTTTTGGTATTCAAGACCTTGGACATGTCTTCTTATAAATTAAAAATTTTTAGGGTTTTTGAAGCTTTGTACAAATTATTAGAAGTTTTTGAATTTGTGGTTATGAAATTGAAAATTTTAACTTCTGGAACATAGCAAGTAAGCTAAATTGTTTTTGACTGACTTAAACTCATACGAATATTGTGATTTTTAGTGGAATACTTTTATATGTGTCTAGTTCTAGACTGAAAAGTTTAGTAAAGATTTGATTAATGTTGGATTTTATAAAATTCTTCAAAGTAATGATGCTCAGTTGAAAGACCTGTAGACAACATTGTTGTATAAACAAAATTAAGGGATACTAATGAGCATATGGCCTCATTTTAATCCAATAAAATTCATGGGATATAATATATATGTTTACATGAGTCTCATGAAATTTGGTGATGAATAGGATAAGTATTCCCTTGCTACCATTTTTCAATAAAAAATGTGCATAGTATTGAGTTATTAGTGATGCTTTTGGTTGGTAGAAGTGTTGTTAATCCATAAGAGATTTGATGATATCTAGGTGGAAATCAAGAATTACGGTGAAGCAAATCAGGTAAGTAAGCTAAACACTTTTGAGGACACCATAAATGCGTTGTTGTTTATATGTAGTATTTGTGCAATGGATTTTGGTTAAATGGTAATGTTGATATAAGTACATCATTGTGTTTGTGATGGATGGAAAATATGATATGGAACTTGTGTTATTGAATTGGAAATGTGAACTCATGAATGGCATCTAATGTGTTGCAAGGGATGAGATTCATATGTGAATGTTGGGGTATGAATGGCATGCCCTAATTTGTGATGTGTTATGAATTTGATATGTGATGGAATTGAATTGTGTCATGATTGTGATATGCAATTGTATGGAATTGTAACTATGATTTGATATATGAATAGCATGAAATCGTGCTTAAAACTATGATATGTGATGGTCTGAAAATGGGCAAATGGCCCTATATGTGCTGGCATGAAATCTGTGTATGTTGAAAAATGGTATATGAGAAGCTTAACATAAAGCTTTGCTTATGAGATGGAACATGAATGTTGGTATGTGAAGGCATGCACTAATATGTGATGTGTTATGAAATGTGAATTTGTGTGTAACTCATGCATGGGGGCTACCTCTTGAAATTGTGTGGGGGTCACCTCGTGAAGGTTTTAGATCACAAAGTGTCACACACAATACAAAGTTTCATATGCTTGTGAAGCTAGTGGACACGTTTTGGGTTGGGTTATGGAAGTGTCCACCCGAAAACAAAACCGTGAGACAGAAGGTAACGATGACCTAAGCTTGCTGGGTTAGCAAGCCCAATCTCGTAAGTTCAAAATGGACAATATCCCAAAACAAAACTATGAGGCAGGGGGTAACGGGGACCTAAGTCCCTTAGGTTAGCAAGCCCAGTCCTATAAGTCCAAAGCAATAAGGAACGGTATCATCCGGATTGTGGACTAGCTTCAAATTTATGATAATATGTGTTATAGATCCCCAAGATTATATTGAAACAAGATAAGTGAATATGTGAATGAAATAAGTACATATGTGAATGCGTTGAGAATATATGTGATATATGTGTACACTCGTGATAATATATGATATATGTGTACACTTGTGACGATATATGATATATATGTGTACACTTGTGACTATATGTGATATATGTATGTACACGTGTGATAATATGTGATGTGTGTGTCCCAAACGTTATATGAAAATAAAACATGAGCATATGTGTATATGTGTTGAAAGTAGCCTAAGAAAAGCATATATGAAATGAGTGTATATATGTGTGAATGATGTGGATTACTTGCCTAAAAGGGTATATGTGAAATGAGGCAAAAATATGTGTATATGTATATGTGAGAGGAATAGCATGAAAAGGGCAATTTGAGTTGAGACAATTACATGTGTGTGTGTGTATGTGTCCTTAAGGCCCTTTGAGGCTAAATTGGAATGAAAACTCTCATATGTTTATTAAGGATGATAATGGCTGGAAAATGACACAAATGAGGGAAAATGAGTATGTATATGTGTATGTAATAATGGAAATAGGCCGTGAAATGCATAAATGAAATTAAATAGTAATTATGTGGATGTATAAGTAATGAAATCAAGCTAAGTGTGATAGCTGAGCAGAGAGTTGGCACAGGGGTGCCACTCTTTTGGCGTAAGAGTGCCAATGTGAAGCCCGAAAAGCATTTGAACTAGTGACTTGGCACCCTTGCGCCAGTCCTCTCGCGTAGGAGTGTGACTATTGAATTTTGAATAGTAATGTTTGGCATTTGGAATAAGTAATTGGTGACTTGTGGGACAAGCAATGAATACTAATTTCATAAGTACTTGAATTTTTGTTAAGTAATCATTACTAAAGCATTTATTTAGTTTACTTACTGAGTGATTACTCACTAAATTTTATTATATACCTCAGCTGATTAATGTTGTTCAAGTTAAGGAAGATTTTGGTAGGCCAACGACGAAGTTCCCTTAACAACCATAGGCTGCTACAATATTATTTTTTGTATTGATCTTTGTTTTGAGTCGCATTCTAAACCTTTAAGGTACAGGGTGTGACAAAGTAGTTCATGGAAAGATTATAGATTACAAATCTCTTAAAACTTTTGGTGGTTCACGTTACCCCTACCTTAAACCATATCATAACCATAAATTCCAATTTCAGTCAACCAAGTGTGTGTTCATTGGATTTAGTGACTTTGACAAAAGGTATAAATGTTGTAGTTCAACTGGGAGGGTTTACATATCAAGGAATGTGATATTAAGTGAATCTGAATTTCTTTTCAAAAAAAGTTTTATTAATCTAAGAGGTAATACTTCTCAACAAATTTTGTCATTATATCTTCTCCTTTCCTTCTTCCATTTCTTAATAAAAAAGTTTCGCAACAAGCTAGGAATGAAACTGGAAATCAAGTTCATGAAACTACCTCTAATAAGGTATATGAATCTAGTAGAAAGACTTCTCAAAACTACACCCTTGCAACTACACCAAACACAACCTATGAACCTCAAAATGATCAGATTTTATTTGAGAATAATAACTATGATAGTGAATCGAATCTCAGCAACATTGATGAGTCTTCCCTTCCCTTTCCACCTTCATAACCAATAAACACTTTGCAACCTTTAATTCCCTACCACCTATGACAACTAGATCAAAAAGTGAGATTTTCAAGCTTAAAATCTATGCTGCATCACAATAAGAGAGTGTAAGTCTAGAAAATATTGAACGTACCACTGTTGTAGAAGCAATCAAATCTGATTGTTGGAAGATAGCTATGGACTTTGAGTTTGAAGCTTCAAGTAAAAATAAGACTTGGTCTCTTTTTCCTTACTCTCCTGAATACAAGCTAGTGGGAAATAAGTGGGTATGCAAGCTCAAATACAACACTAATGGGTCAATTCACAGAGCCAAGGCAAGACTATTTGCCAAGGGCTTCCATCAGAGTCCTGGAGTTGATTTCTTTGAGACCTTTAGCCCAGTTGTTAAAGGAAGTACAATTAGAGTTATTATGACTCTAACAGTAGCCAATAATTGGAGTATTCGACAGCTTGACATTAAAAATGCTTTCCTAAACGGTAACATTGAAGAAGCTGTGCACATGACTCAACCAGATAGCTATATTGATCTTTCAAAGCCTTCTCACGTTTGCAGTCTTCACAAGGCTTTGGATGGATTGAAGCAAGCACTAAAGGCTTGGTTTGAAAGACTCAGAAACACATTTCAAGAGTGGGGATTCAACAATGCCAAATCTAATTCCTCTCTCTTCATTCTAAAAAAAAATGATTACCTCATTTTTATTCTTGTTTATGTTGATGATATTCTGGTTACAAGAACAAATTTATTTCAAATTCATGCATTCGTTCTTGAGTTAAATAGATTATTTGCCTTAAAAGACCTTGGTGACCTACACTATTTTCTGGGGATTGAAGTAAGTAGATACTCCATTGGTATCTACTTAAGTCAATATAAGTATATCACTGCCTTACTAAAGAAGTCGAATTAGATCATTTAAAGCCTTGTCCTAAACCTACCACTATCAACTCAAGTAAGTCTACTGAAAAAACAAAATTGTTTAAAAATGTTAAGCTCTACAGAAGCACCATAAGATATCTCCAACACTTAACTTATACAAGACCTGACATAGCTTTCATCGTCAACAAGCTAAGTAAGTCTCTTCAAGCTCATAATGTTCAAAATTGGCAAGGAGTTAAGAGATTTTTGAGATACCTTAAGGTCACAATGTTCTATGGATTTCACATCAGTCTTGGTGAAAATCCCAACATCACGGCCTTCTCAGATGCAGATTGGGCATGTGAAAATGAAGACCGAAGATCAATTGGAGTCTATTTTGTCTTCCTTGGAGATTCATTGGTATCTTGGTAGTCCAAAAAACAACTTGTGGTATCAAGATCTAGCACTAAATCCGAATATGGAGCCTTGGCTAATGTAGCCGCTGAAAAAACATGGTTGGAATCTCTATTGGGAGAACTTCAATGCCAACCAAAACATTGCTCAATCACATGGTGTGGCAATAAAAGTGCAAATGCATTAGCTTCGAACCCTGTTCTTTGTGCAAGGTCTAAAAACATTGAGATTGACAATCACTATGTCAGGGATAAGAGTTCTGCAGAGGCTACTGCAAGTCAAGTATGTACCTTCTTGCAATCAGATTGCAGATTGTTTGACAAAGCCACTATCCTCTCCGTCAATTTCATTTCTTCAGGAGCAAACTGGGAGTTCCAGAGGTACCCTCCAATTTTGGTGGTGGGGGTGGCACGTTGTGTGGTGGTGTTAAGACAGCCCATCTCTCTCTCCTCCAGGATCAATTAATTCTGTGTTAGTTTAATTAGTTAAGGCTGTTAATTTTGTTAATTGTAATGAGTCCTAATTAGCTTTGTTCTTTCTGCTATTCTCTAAAAGCTACCAGCTAGGCTAAGGTTGTTATATAGGTTAGCAATTATTTGGAAGACTATTGGATACCTGTTGCTGGCTAAATAACAAGCTGACGCCTTTTCTTTAGTATGTAAATTCACTTTTCATATATAGGAACTTTTCTCTCAAGCACATAGCTTGAGCTGAGAGAATTTTCCAATCCATTTCTCAAGTACCCCTACTTCCATAGATGCTTAAAGATCCAATCTCTTGCGTCATCTCCTGCTAACGGGCAACTCTTGATCTTTAAAATTACCGAATCCGGCTTCAGCTTCGCATCAATTTCTAGACAATCAGAATATTCAATTAAAGCTCAGCAAACCCATTTCCATGGATCCACAAGACCCGAAGCCAGTGGTGCTGATCGCAGGCTGTTCTCAGGGAGGGATAGGCCATGTGCAGGCTCTTGAGTTTGCTGCAAATAACTGCCGGGTTGTGGCCACGACCAGGTCCAAGAAAACTGTGGCAGACCTTGAAGATGATCCCAAGTTCTTTCTCCAAGAACTCGATGTTTGTTTATACCAAAGTGTGCATGATGTTGTGTCAAACGTTGTCAAAGAATTCGGAAGCATTGATATTTTGGTCAACAACGCTGGTCTCTTGTGCATTGGCCTTATTGCTGAGCTCCCATTATGCTCTATAGAGAAAACATTCAACACCAATGTTTATAGTAAAATAAAATTATGACATTTTGAAGCATTTAATAGGCACTCTAATTCAATTGCATGCCCAAGTCGTTGGATTTGTATTCTAATGTGTACTAGCACATATATTTAGGTGCCATAAGGTTGGTCCAAGCTGTGTTTCCTCACGTGGCATCGAGGAGAAAGGGAAAGGTTGTAAACATCGGAAGCATTAGCGCTCCATTAGGTGCACCATAGGTTGGTGCTTACGTTTCATCCAAAGCTGCTCTTCATACACTAAATGATACATTGAGGTTTGTACATGACAAATTAACACAAAGAAATCTTCTCTATATTTTCATGCATTATATCATGCACAAAATAGATTAATTTGATTATGTCTAGTGCAGATGGGAACTCGGGCATTTCGGAATTCATGTCACCAATGTCGTGCCTGGAATGGTTAAGTCTAACATAGCGAAGGCTGCTGGAAACGGCCACAAACAATTGCCTGAATGGAAATTTTACAAGCCATTTGAAGCAGGTATCATAGGAAGGGAAATGTGTCACAAACATCAAAGGCGACGCCTACAGAATTGTTTGCAAAGGATGCAGTGGCCGCTGTGTTGAAGCAAAATCCCCCAGCATGGTTCTCCGGTAGATATGCCACTGTCTTGGCAATCCTCAATCCTCAGAATTGTTTCCCGGATTTCTTCAATATTTTATTGCAAAAAATCACTTGAGTGGTGAGCCCTGCACCCTCAGAACGCTGTGCTTTGGTATTTCTCTACAGGGAACCGCACTATCAATCTTGATAATGACCACAATAAAGCGCCAGGATAGTTTCGTACTTTCAGCAATAAAAAATAACCTTTACTAGTCATTCGATTTTCTTATTGTTCCACAAAAGAATCTTGATTTGGCTGGCTCTTGAGAAAATATTGGAAACCAATAGTAAAAGTACAATTTCTCCTCATAAATATTTAACAAATTAACAGGAGAGATGCTACCTAGTAACCTTTAAAATGTGAGATCAATAGACGAAATGCCCAATTTTAGCAGCTACTTTGGCTCCAACCAAGCCACAGGCAACATCAAGCTTCTATCTATTACTGAAAACAGCCCAAGAAAAAATATTAATTAACACGTTTAGATCATTTTAAATGATTTATAGAAATGAGACCAGTATGATCAGGGTTTTGACTAGCTCAAGTTGACCATCTATCCAAATTCTAATTTATAATAATTGCAGACTAACTTCGCTGCTTTCAAGTCAATTATATTTTTTAATTAGTAAAGATTAACCGGTTCTGTACCTTTTCTTGATTTAATCAGAAGCTAATCAATTGCCACAAGTAGAAAAAGTTATAATCAAAACTAAATGAAGCTAATACTTACATACATAAACCCTAATTATTTATAATCCCTGATTTCTAATTTAACCTAATTTGATATGAGTTAAAGATCTTTAGTAAATAAAATAACAAACAAGATTAACAAATTGCAATCATCAAAAGTTGAATCTCTTTCTCAATTTTAATGCATATAAGTTTAACATCAAATTTAAATATTAAAGTTCAAATCTTTTATAGCAAAATATATGAGTTTGATAAATAATTTAAAGTTTAACATAAAATAATTGTAGTTTGTTTTATTATGCAGATTTTAGTCTAGATTAAACTAAGTATTTCAATTTAAAACTCCTAAAAGTTGTAACAATAGGCTTTAGAAAGGTAAAGTTTGACATCGAAGAACAATAAAATTAAGGTTTATGATAAGGTAGATAAAGAAAGATTCGTGTTCCAGTTACTTAAATTATTTGCTTTTGGAAATAAATTACATATGCTTGCTAGTAAAATGATTAATGGGTTTAGTAGTATAAATTTTCATTTAAACGTAGGTATAAAGAGTAGTTTTTGGATGTAAACAATGACACCTACAGTAATTTTATCGGTTTATAAAAGAATTTGATAGCCCAGTTCTTTGCCTAAAGTGCGACAGACTCCTCCGGCTCCTACAACTAAATTTACCAAAAAGGAACTTATTATTACTGCCAACAAATTTTGACACTCTGGTTCTGAAGTTAGTAAATATAAAACATGAAATGAGCTTAGAATGAGTTAAGGGCGTGTTTGATAGAGTGTATAGGATAGTATAAAATTAAGGATTATATAATTTTGAGTTATACCGCGTTTGGCATGTCAACTAGTGAGGGAGAGGATAGTAAAAAGACGCATAAAGCCCGCATAAACACGCCCAAAATTATACCACCTTCACCCATGTGTTTAGACCATATAACACAAATTTTACGTGTTTCTCTCTTCGCTCTCGCTCTCTGTCTTACTGCCTCTCAAAGAATCACCATAACTGGAAACATCTTCTTCCCAGCAAAACAAGAGTAGGAAAAAGACTCCCAGTTACTACCTTTGACCCATGGCCTTCATTGATTCCTGTTCCGCTGGAAACAACTCCATTGTGTTTGGAAGAAAGAAAGAAACCCACACAAAAAGGAAGAAGTTTTGGTTGAAGATACGTTGGATCTCTACCCTTCAAGCTTGTTAGGAGTGAGATCTGGATGTGGGTTTGGAGTTTACAATTTTTTTTCCTTGCTAACGAGATTTGGTCTCTATTACTGTGATGTGATTTGCAGTTCACTTCTTTAATTCGAATCTGGAATTGTATAATGTGTTACCGATTTTGTTTTGAGCATTTTAACAGAAAGTTTCCGTTTTTATGGTGTTATTGTGCAAAGCAAGTGAGGTTCTGTGTTTAATTTCGTAGGAGATGGTAACATAAGACTGTATTGGATCTGTTTTTCTTGGGGAAGACTATAACAGAAGTGTTGAATGCACAAAATTGAGTCAGTGGTTACAGAGTTTTGAGCACCAACAAGTTATTAAATAATTATAATTTTTTTATGTTCCCCCGTAAGTATGAATTTATGAATTTTATAATTAAAATTTATATTATATTATTATTAAATAATTTTTATTTTTATAAAGAATTTAATACAATTCAATATAATCTTCTATCAAATATAGTATTGATTAGTATTTATCCAATACGATGATAAATTAAACATAATATAGACTTTATTCAATTTTATGTAATATAATTTAACACAATACTATTTAATATTATTATAATTATACAATCGTATATAGTACATCAAACGTATCTTAAAAGTATTCTTTATAGTGTTCTACTGCAGCTTTCCCACAGCGCTCCATTCATTACAAGACTGTTGGTTTGTTTATTAATTAATAGATATATGACTAATTAACTAAGCGATAACTATCAAGTAACCAGAGTTAATATCTCGACTGTCATTTAATCATGATTGAGTTAAATGGATAAGCTATAAAACTTTTATTTATTCACTGTACATTCATCATTAATTGTAGGGATGAGGGTGGAAACGTCGTTATCTAGCAAGCCTCGTCACACTTCGACAGCTCAACTTTGTAATTTGCAATGGCTGTTGTTGACAGGTCTTTGGGGCTCTGATGAATGGGGTCATGAAATCAGGCTTGCCTTGTTGGGTTGTTGGATTTAGTTGCGTTTTGGGAGTTGGGAGAGATTTCTTGTATCCAACGTTACAATTTTTAAGCAACAACTTAGTTATAATATTAAAATTTCTTTTTAGAGTAGAATTGATTTCTGAAAAATGGATAACGATGTCAACTTTTTTTTTTTTTGTTTGTTATTAATCAGGGGAGACTGAGATTGGTAAGTAAAATTATTTCCATTTGTTAACACTTGAACCAATAAAAGAATATTTTTGTGCCCTATGGTAGCAGTATTCTTATCTTTTTCTTCCCTTAAGTTTCTAGTAATTCTATTCAATCCCCTACAATTTTGAGAAGTTTCATAGAACCTCATTATACTTTACCATCCAATAGATTCTACATAGAAATTCAATTATTGATTATTTTAGTGAACATAAAAGGTTATTTACAACCTAGAAATACTCTCCATACTTATTTCATAAAATAGAATTATTTTATAACTTAGAAATGAACTTTTTAGGTTAAAAGTTTCATTTCATTTTATTCATTTATCAATTAAATAGCAATACATGAATTTTAAATTGAAATTAGGAGGATAGAGAGTAAAAATAAAACTAACATTGTGTTTGAAAATTGGCTAGTAAATATGGGCAACTACGAAGGAAACAAGACCTGTGAAACAGGAAACCATTGTCAAGGATGCAAGCAATAGTGTTGGCATGGAGCCTCTGATGCTCAAAATTAAAACTCCAATTAATTAAAAATCTCTAGAAAGAGACTCTCAAAATATGAAATCTATAGAGAGATAGATCAGTTGATAAGAGTGCATACCTTAGGCCTTGACTAGGAGGTTTATATAGCTCATAGGTAGGGGTGATCATTTGTGTTAGTGTCGTGTATTCATGTTGTGTTAGGATATGAACTCATGGAATTTCGGTCAATATAAATACAACCCATTTAATTATTTATGTCAACACTTAAAATATAAATACAACATGGTTAGTAAATATGTTACTTATAATAAACATTTTATAGTCATGACATATTTAACATATCTAATATGCATGACTCGTTTAATTCATTTATGTAAAATTAAAATACATTCAATGTATTTGAATTAATTAGAAGTATCCTAGTAATACAAACAAACGTTAATATAGTAGAAATTTAAAATCATTCTGACTGCTATTATAAGACTTAATTTGCTATGTTATAACTAAGTGAATCGTCGTGTCATAAACAGATGAATAAATGAATATAACATGATTAATCATGTCAAATATCCTAACTACTAACATGACGTTAATATAATTACATTAATATGCTAATTTTGCATCGTATCTGTCATGCTAAAATATCATCGCTACCTATAATTTATTTGGGGATACATAAATGAGAGTTAGTTATTTGTTAGAAGATGGTTTGACAGGCATGAGCTATAAAAACACGCCTTTGAAGGTTGCCTAAGATAGGAAGCAGGGAATAGATTTGTGCTTTAAATTATCAACCTCTTAGTAAAGCAGAGCGTAGAGCCAAGCACAAAAGAGTGATCATCTCAGAGGTGATCCATGACCTATTGACCCCTACTTACCACAAATACTTAAAAGATCCAATATCTTGTGCCATCTCTTACCCATGGGCAGCCTCTTGTGGGGAATTTGCACAAGAACAAATCTTTTTAGTCAAAACAATACAACTGTTGAAGACGACTATAATTAGTAATTAATAGACCAATAAGATGAGAATATAGACTTTCTAAAATACTTTAAGCTAACAATGACACAAATGGATGGGAAAACGATGTTAGGGTGTTTATAAAATTTCCTAAACCATGAGGGGTCTAATGTATTTTCAAAAATATCTCAAGCGGTGTTACTGTCATGTTAGTCACATGGTTGGCATATCAATCCATACCATCCAAAATGTATTGCGTTAATAACTCAGACTGAGCAGCTTCAATGTTTCGACATTTCAAGCAAGTTCTATAAAATCATCATCGAAGCAAGCTCTAGCTTTCCCTTTCAAGACAAACATCAACAACCCATTTCAATGGAACCCCGGGATATCAAACCAGTCGTGCTAATCACAGGCTGTTCTCAGGGAGGCATAGGCCATGCGCTGGCACGTGAGTTTGCTGCGAACAACTGCCGGGTTGTGGCCACGAGTAGGTCCAGGGCAGCCATGGGAGACCTTGAACAGGACCCCAGGTTCTTTGTCCAAGAACTCGATGTTACTTCAGACCAAAGTGTGCATAATGTTCTGTCAAATGTTCTTGAAAAGTTCGGAAAGATTGATGTTTTGGTCAACAACGCTGGTGTCCAGTGCGTTGGCCCTCTTGCTGAGATCCCTTTATCTGGTTTGGAGCAAACGTTCAACACCAATGTTTATGGTAATTTTTAATATAAAATTTTTATATTTATTTGAATTTGATGCTAATTTATTGACATTTTGTATTGTTAACTTTTGGCAATTATGCCTTTTTAAAGCATTTCATTCTTAATGGCAGTAGAAACAAGATGTGATTAGTTATATTGATGTTGGTGTAGCCTTTACTTGTTAGCGGTTTAATTGAATGCCTATTTTCTTTCGTGCGCGAGGACGGGCCAGAAATTATTTCTAGAGGTGGTAAAATTAAATAATAATAAAATAAAATAAATTAATATAAATAAAATATAATTTAAAATTTAGAAAGTTTATAATATTTTTAATCAATATTATTTAGTTTATAAATTAATATTTATCATATCAATTTTAGGTTCTAATTATAAGAGAAATGATGAAATAAAATAATTAATAATATAATTAAATAAAATTTTATACTTATTAATTCAAAAGTATCTTATCTTTTTTAAAACTAAAAATAAAAATAATAAAGACAAAACAAATTAATAAGTAATAATAAAAAAAATATAAAAAAATTTATTTGGTAAATAAGATGTAAATAGAAATACATATATGTATATATATTTATAACAATATACATTTTTAATAATTGAAAAAATAATATTTTAATTTTTTTCTTTGGCTTAGGAGGGGCAATTGTCTATGCTGGGCCTATGCTGGCTCCGTCCCTGCGCGAGTGAACTCTTTTTTATCTATGTTTTGACATTTATGTTTTGGAAATTCATTCACTCCTTCTAATTCAACTTCGAGAATAATTGGAATTGGATTTTCTTTTCTTATTATGAGCTTGTATAAAATTGTTAATATTTACTGTTCTTCTGTGTGATAATAAATGTTCCCAAGAGAAACTGGATACTGCGTCCACTGTATGATTATGGGATTTCGTTTTATCTAACCTGAACTGGGTAAGATATTTGATTCTGAATGGTTCTACCGGATTTCGCAAAAATGCTGCTGTTAATTTTGTGGTGATTCATACTCATCTAACTTGAATATGTGTTCTTATAAATCATATGCATCATCATAACAGTTAGGAGATAAAAGAATTAGTTAACTTCTAGTAATCTGGAAAACCCAACTTCCATTTCTGTGTGCTTTCTCCAATTTATTTATATTGTAAATTTTTATTTTTAACATGAAAAGATAGTTTATGCCTGATTTCCGTTGCTATATTCCTCCAAAGTCACCTTTCTGTATTGCACAACTTCCCTGACCTTGTGGTTTATTTCTCCAGACTCGTTTACTGTGCACTTGGACTTGTGTAAGTTTAAAGTTTCATGGGGTTAGGGAATATGTTGTTTACTGAGAGCCATTCGCATGGTATCAAGCATACCCCGGTTGTTTAGAATTGTAAATCCAGGGAATGAATGCCGAAAATTTCAAATAAGGAAGCCTTGTAGTTGTCCATCATACATATTTGGCCCCGTAGCATTTGCTTTGAGTGGAGTTTTCTATGTGCTGCTGATGGAATCTGATACTTTGTGAATGTTTAATGACCATTTCATAAGAATTCTCCCTTATTTGTTTGTGTCAATAAGTCAGTGCTGCAAGATCTTTTTGTGTCAAATGTTATATTTTGTTCTGCTGATCCAGTCATAGCAGATTATTAATTAATCTCTCACAACTTCAACTGTCCCTTCTCATCAAGCCTTCCTTTGGGTCTTTGTTTTCTTTGAGGGTGTCTGAATAAGTTGTTGTGCTAGTATGCATTTTCATATTTATGGACATGCCAAGACACCTTCCCTTTCATTATGCTTTAATGTTTACTTGCTCATAGGTCCCATAAGGATGGTTCAAGCTGTGGCTCCTCACATGGCATCTAGGAAAAAGGGAAAGATTGTAAATGTTGGAAGTGTTGCTGCAGCATTCCCTGCACCATGGTCTGGTGTTTACACTGCATCAAAAGCAGCTCTTCATTCGTTAACTGATACCTTGCGGTTCGTATACGACAGATTCCCTTTTGATCTTTAATATCAGGAACCTTGTTTATAATTTGCATCAATAAATGCCTCGAGATTAATACGATTTTTTTGTTTTTTTTTTTTTGGGAAAATTCTTGTGCGACTTTATTCTTGTTATGTAAGATAATGTTTTCCGTGTGTTATTTTTGCTGAATTAGCATATTCTTAGATGATCTTAACAAGCCTTTGATTGGGAACAATACAGTATTTGATTAATGAAACAGCAATCTTCAGGACCTCGTATAAGTGTCCACTACCTTTAGGTTCAGCTGTACCAATGGGATTATGATACATATGATAAATACCTGCACCAGCGTACAGAAGAGCTACTGATTTAGATTTAACTCCTTTTTGCACTTTACCTATATTCCGGAAAATATGGCCTTTCTGCAGGAATTGATTGCTTTTGTGGTCTTCTATGGCCTTTTTCATGAAATTAATTTCAAGATGTTGATGCCTATGCAGTTTGGAACTCAGTCATTTTGGAATTGATGTTGTCAGTGTTGTCCCTGGCGCTATTAGATCTAACATAGGAAACTCTGCCATGGCCAACTACAACAGGATGCCTGAATGGAAGTTATACAAGCCATTTGAAGCAGTTATCAGAGAGAGAGCTCAATTTTCACAAACAGCAAAGTCAACCCCTACAGAAGTGTTTGCAAAAGATACCGTGGCTGCTGTGATGAAGAACCCTCCCCCAGCGTGGTTTTCCTCTGGTCGATACTCCACCATCACAGCAATCATGTACCATTTGCCTCTTTCTATTAAAGATTTTATTGCAAGGAAAGTAATGAAATGTTGAGTTTTGCACCATAAAAATGTCAGTGCTTCATGATTGCCTTGTAATTGTTTATGTATCTACCTCATTGCTTAGATTGACGTAATGAGCTCATACTTGGGAGACTGCAAAGACTCGCCAGTCAAACGCATAAAGTTTTTTGTTCCACTGTTATTATATTCTCACAGGATAAACCGGTTTTTCTCTGTTTTCTTTTAATTTATTGATTATTATTATATTATTATTTTTTGTTTGGGATGTATTTAACTCAGTTCACTGGAAATATGTGCTTGGATGACATTTCTGGGGGAATCATGCCGGGAGTGTAATTAGTTTTTGATCTGACAGTCAATAGACATACCTAAGTAAATTGCACACAAGTTAACATTGGTATCAAAATAGTTTATTCATTTGAAGTTATTGGATTTGGTTTTTACCTTTCGCATATTGTAAGTTGCAGGACAAAAAAAAAAGAAAAAAACATTCAGAGCAACCAGCTTTGAATGACCAAATCCATTAAGGATTTTCAGCAGTCTACACTCGGTCTTGGCATTGTCCGCAATTAGTCTTATGTGGGTGGGTATGGTCTCTTGCGCTAAAGGGCTTGGTGGACGAGACCCAAACATTGGTTAGCTTGTATTAGAGCGCTTATAGAGGTACTTAAAATCCAATTCCGCTCGTATTATGTATGAAATATAGTTTAATTTTCATAGGTTTTTAAAGTAAAACTTTATTTCAAATCTGAATTATAATTCGACAAAATGGATCGCACTTCAAATTCATTTTGTTAGTGCATAGATAAAATTCAGACTTCAGAGAGTATGGCTGTTGCTCTTAGCCTCGTGTGGCAAAAGGATCTCAACCTGACCATAAGAATTTGCTACTTAGTTCATCCCTGCTTTCATCATTTTCAGCTGCTCTTCGAACACAACTTTAAAAGATTAGTCTCCAACCTTTTATGTATTTGTACCTCTGCCAAGCCAATTTGCACAAACAAAATTTCAACTCTCGAGAAACAGATTCTTCCAGGAAACCAATTCACAAGGACTCAACTGACTAACTTCCAAAAATAAATATCACTAAGAATGGGGAGGGTGACCATAATACACCATTCCAGGCGGCTGAAGTGGCCTGAAATTAGGCGGCGCTGGGGGTTGTTGAGTTATTATAGGTAGCTGCTGATTCAAAGGTGGTGGCTGCTGAGTTATTTGAAGTGGTTGCTGCGTCAAAGGAACCATAGGACTCACCATATGTGGTGGTGGTGCTCCTGCTGGCATGGGAGGAATGCTACTATACCCATAAGGGGTCATGATCCCTCCCGAAGGCTGCAAATATTGTTGGGGTGGCGGGTTAGATAGTATGTGATATTGAGCTTGAGAGTTTGAGGCTTGGTTTTGCAGAGTTGGTTGGGGTACCAAAACTGTTTGATATGAATGGTTTGGTGGAGCAGTAAGAGACTGAGCCGGCAAAAAGATATTGGGATCTGAAACCGGCATGGGCTTTTCAGGTTTCGTTATGGTCTCTGTCACTGAATTGACAGGTATGGAAGTGAATGAATTTGATGATGTGGAGACCTTTACTAGACCAGCATTCTTTGCTTCTTCAGCTGCAAATGTAGAGAGAACCGAATGCATGATCATCTGTGAGGAGCTAGAAGCTGTAAGCTTGTCTGCAACCTCAGCTGCAATGGCTGCAGCTGTCCTCTTTGGTGTTTGTCCTGCTTTTGCCATATCAGATGTGGTAGTTGACGTGGATAGTTTTGATACATTATCTTCATCGTCGAGTCGCTTCCGCATGTTGCAAGCCTCCTCTGCCTGTGCTTGAGCTACCTAAAATAGATGAATATATTAAACAAATATTTAGATAATCCTTCTTTGGGACACTTGCATGCCGAATTGCAGTCAGCCTAGTTGCCCATTTGACAAGGACGCAGAGGTTTTAACAAAAGTGTAGCAGTATTTCAGGAAACTTGATAACAAATTGAATATTTCAACTGGTCAGATTAGTGTTCAACCTGAACTTAGAATGCATCATTAATATCATTAATTTTCCATTTTAAACTCATACATATTCTAGGAACTTCCATGATTTAATCAACTGCCCGTGAAACACAAGAAATGCCAATCATAGTTTTGTGGGGTAAAAGTTTCAACTAGTAAGCAGCTGGATGGGCACTAGATCCTGAAGAGCTGTTTTCCATCCAGAAGTTAACTACTAGAGAGTTTACCAGAAGAACCAAAAAAATAAAAATAAAAAGAGGTACATGCTACATAACCAAAAGGTATAATTATGCAAAAGGGTACATAAATGCATGCAGTTATTTATCAAACCAATTAGGAATTTAGGAGATTAGTGAAACATAAAAGCAATTTTAAGGATACAGTTGAAAAGACATGCACCTGCATCTGAGTTCGAACATTCTCCAGCTCAGATTCCTGAAAGAATGTCATAAATTAAGAACTTGGAGTAGTAAAAACCGCTATAATGCATCCTGGTTCATAGCAAGCACAAACTTACTAACAATTTCTCCTAAAAAAAATGATGGATGATCACGTACCTGTTCATGGAGAGCTTCTTTTAACTGAGATACAAGTGCCACTCTACTTGCTTCAACTGATTTAAGTTTCTCAATACACTGTTTCAAAATAGTTTCTTCATCCTCTAGTTCAATAGCCAAGGTTTTTCGTTTTGGATCTTTTGCTGAAGGAGAAAGAAAGTAAGCTTCAGTTAAACAATCTTTCTTGAGAATCACAACACGACTTTTAAAAATCCTTTACATGAAATATAATTAGATTGAAAATGCTATACTACTTCAATATCTATCACATAAATCCAAACAGTGGGTGTTAAACTCATATCATTGATGACTTACGAATAGTACAGGCGATACCAACATCTTTCTCCATCTTCCTCACATGATGAACTGCTGACTTGCATTTAGCCATTTCTTCCTCTTCACTTGCTTGTTCACTGAGCAACAAGTGATATGCTGATACTATTTTTTCAGCTGCACCCCCAATAGACAATTTCTGGCATCCAGAGCAATATAGTATAAGTGAGCTTATATCACCATCACATTGAGACAAATTTAACAAAGAAATAATTACTCTTAAATAAGAACTCCACAATCCATACACAACAGAACGAAGGACAAAATAAAGAACGAAATGGCCTTGCTCTGACCGTTCTAATGGATCTTGAGTCTCGTTTCACAATTCTGACAGAGCGTGATCTTTTTTTGTTGCTGAACTCCAAGGGTGGAGGAGCATCTCCACCAAGCATCACATCTTTGAGGCTCCGTGCACGGGATCCAAAAACTCGCCTTTCTTCCCATATATTAACCTACCAATTTAATAGAACTAGTTTAAGAGATTTACCACAAAGGAAAAAAAAAAAAGTGACACTAGAATCTTAACCAAGTAATTGAAAGGCAGAAACTCTCAATTATTTCGTTTCTTTTGATGCCCCAACACCCCTCACCCTTTCTGAGTTCTGACATGTTCAGTGAGCTACAAACTTAGGATTATTATTAGACCCTACAACTTTGAAAGTCTGGAAACTAGCGGTATATAATGTTCTAAGTAGGTGGACCAAGGAGAGTTGAACCCTGACTTAACCATTCAGCCCAAACTATGGGTTATTACAACAGAGTTGTAATATAAAATAATAGATACCGCAAACAGTTGCCATGAAGCTCCAATGATAACATGGTGTACCAAACTGAATCCAGAATATGGCAACGGATTAATTCTCCGGTTTTTTTAGGGGAAAAAAAAGTCTATACCATTAGTGTTATGACAAAGAAACTTACCAACCTAGAGACCACGCTCTTTCCATGATCGTCCCCTTTCTCAACAACATCTTTGAGTGCTGAGGGAAGGACTTTCCAGAACTCAGTAACAAATTCGTTTCCTTTACGTTTACTGTTCTGTAGGATGTCATTTGCAAGATACAAAAGGGGAACTTTCTGAACCATTTGAGAGCTGTGAAACTGTTTATCCCATGTCGCAACAACCAGTTCTGCTTTGCTCCGGTGAAATATACACCAATGTGACAAAGCTATATCAATAAGTTAAGGAAATTTATGACAAGGATTTATAGATAATATAATACTCAGACATACATCACATAAATTTTTGAAAGTTGGATACAGTCAATATTAACATGAAATTGCAATTCTAATTTCTAAAATTCTTATGCATAACAAAATCTTCAAAAACTAACATTACTTACTTCAGTATTAATCCACACCATAGAAAAAACAGTACTGCACAATCTGCATAACAGATTAAAAAAAAAAAAAAAAAACCTCATTGGGAAATCAAATATAAAAACATTGCCTCCATTCACTGCTTGAAAGCAGTAAATTCAGCCAAAATTTTACCAAAAGTTTAAAAAAAATCATGACTAACTCAATTAAAGTAAAAACATCCAGCACATTCATTTAAAGCACTGAGATTACAGAATTTTGTAATTATAGTTCATCCAACACAACAAGTAATTCCAATGGTACTTTGAACCACATATAGCAAACATGATCATAATTTAAAAAACAATGTTCATTGAAAAGCTAAAACAAATAAAATAGCTTAACTACTAGTACTAAAACCAAATACAAATAACAAATAAAAAGGATACTTTCAATACACTGTTGGGTGCTGTTGAGCTTGGAGAGCTTCTCTGCAAGTATCTGTTCACTGAACACACTATTCATCCCACAATAACCCAAACCTAATTCAATCCCCCAAAACAACAACTAATTTCGAAAACTAGAACCGAATTGAATCAACCCAGAAGTTGAAATTCCAAAAAAATTCAGCCAAACTGATCAAAGTTTGAATCTTTAAACCCTAAATTTGACAAAGAACAGATTTTGATTACAAAATCAGTAATGGGCAAGTCCCAAACTGAGCAAATGCGAAAAGAATCAGTGCACTGCATGTGATAAAAACCTAGAAGGCTGAAACCGGCAGAAGGGTTAGAAGACAAAAAACGACGACGTTGTGGATAATTTGAAAGAAGATGCTAAGGAGGGAGATTTATGAGGTGTTAAAAACGTAGAAATGATGTTTGCAGGAAGAGAAACGTTGGAAACTAGGAGGGCTTAGCTTCAGAGTTTCAGAGACTGTTTAGCTTTGAGCATTTGGCGCAAACTATGAGAGGGTGGAGACATTTGCCTAAATGACGCTGGATGAACAGTGCGCACTGTCGAAATATTGAAATTTTTTAAGTAAAATTATTACGTAAAGAATAGGAATAATTGCTAACTTTTGTTGCAAGGCGATAACTAATATATATATGGGGGTTAAGTGTTCACAAGTCCTTACAGTTTGTCTTCTTATCACAGAACCCCACTATTTTTTCTCACCGCCTCCACTGTACTGTTGACTACTGTAACCGTTCACAGTTCGATGTAAGGGGCAATTTTGATGTTTCACACGAAAAAATGTATTTCATTAAATTAATTTATTAAATCACCTAAAAGTTATGTTTTTAATACAAAAATAATGAAATAATAGTTAAGTATCACCACAAGTTTTAAGTAATCTTAATGATTATTGTAACAAGAGTGTATATCTTCAACTAATTGTGAGATGGGTTGTTTGGAGTTTTGCTCAAGAATTAAGGCTCCGTTTGTTTATAAATCCAAATCCTGTTTTCTGTGTTGCACATTTTTCAATATAATTTATATTTAATCTCAACCACATATCCTTTTTAAAATTCAAAAATCGATAACATATTTCTAAATTCAATTAAAAATAAGAATACACAATTCATAAAAGAACACACCCTAAATAACAGGTCTAAAAGACTTCATGCCTTGTTAGACTTTTTGAAACTTTATGCCATTGACTTCCTATTAAATTCAAGAAATATATTTAATTATTTATCAAGACCGTCAATTACTTTAGACTCCCTATTGAAAATTTATCAAGTTTAATTCAACAAGAAATCCCCATCAAGTACAACATTGCATTACATAATCACCATGCCAAGCAATAACCAAATCAACAAAATATTTCACAAACCCAACGCTACTCTCAATTAACTTGCTCGTTCTTCGACTAAATCTTCTCTAATTCTTCTCTACTTCAACGATGCTGTGCCCAGGCGAGAAGCATCATTCATTTTATTCCTAAGAATATTATCTTAAAAAAATAAAAACAACAAATTGAAACAAACAAAATTACTACCATTCAGCAATGGCCCTGATAGAAAACAATCATTGTCTTAAGCGTATAACAGAAAAGCTGCAATCATTTTCATTCTTTTCTTTCAATCAAAGAGTTGGTTAACTGTCAAATGGAATCATTTTTTTTTTACAGCCACCACGCCGACAAAACCAAAGAATTTTTGTCTTTCATCAAAAGTATTTTACAAGTGGACCTGCCGCTACATTGTACTTCCTTATTTCAATACCAGATTATACAGGCACCCGTTTTCCACGGTACTTGTCAAATAACTGCACAAAATAAAAAATTAAAAAAAAAGCCGATTACATTAATATCAATCATGGATATATAGAGATTAGTATTAACTGCTTGCACATCAGTCTGTATAACTATGGATGGAAATTACACCATATGTGCAATGTGTGTGTTGTGTGAGATACAGACTTCAACCTATCAAATTTTGTTTTTTAACTTTCAATGTTCAGGCAACGATTTCATTTCTAAGGAATTCCCGAGCCTCCACTAAAATTTCATAAGATGGGTCAAGCAGAAAACACAAAATGAGGAATTCTAGACCATATTTTTACTGCAAAGGATCCATTTCTCAGCATGTATGCGATTAAGGATAGTTCTAGAAGTTTATCCAACAACAAAGAAAGACAAAATAAAATATTCAATCCTCAAATAAGCCAATGAACTAGAAATTTTCATACTCAAAATCTATTACCTTATATCCAAGTAGAAATTGCTTGATTGCCATTAAGAACATGCAAGCACTAAGATAAAATACAGCAGACAACTTGGCAACACTTAATTATCCGGGATAAGGACTTCACACACAAGTTCTGATGCTTACACTCAGATGCTACATGACATGTTAAGTATTGCCTATTATTGAATTATTCCAGAGATTCCATTAAGTAGGATCTATGAAAAAATTGATTTTCGAAATATAACTGACTGGTTATGCAAATGAGTTCCTCTCTTCAAATATTTCATTTCTTTGGTTTTCATGAAGGGAAAAAAAATTGTGGATAAAATTTGTAAGGATTTAGGAACATTTTAAGGTATTCTTAGTTTTTTTTTTTTTTCCCCTCTATTTTGAATATGTACGGCAATACAAAGAGAAAAATTGCTTCAATGCATTCAAAAGTGTACGCCACATTTCTTAAAGCAATTCTCACAGCTAAAAGAGAATAATTTGAATTTAGGACTAAACATACTGATCTGACAAATGGTAGTTGGAATACCCAACCAAGAACAGGTATCCTCTGAATGAAAACAGCTAGTGTTGGCCAGAAACCACTGCACAAAAAGTACAATCAACAACATCAATAATGTCACATACGTTAACTAAAACAAAAACATTAGACATTCTATTGTACCTGAAGAGCACAATGAACCCATATGTCTCAAGAATCATTCCGAAAATTGGCCATCCTATAACAACAAAGAAGAAGCCAACACCAAAGGAGACGGTTCCCTGTATGATAAACAATCCAATTTACATAAGTACAAAGATGGATGACAGTCCATGCACAGAAAACTGCAAATGTACACGAACACTGAAGGAGAGAGGGGGAATCAGAACAAAGCAAAACCTTAAAATTTTGGCGTTTCATAAAGAATTGAATGGTGGACTTCAAACCAATGGATAAAGACACCCCTGAGAAGAAGAGGATCTAATGTTGTCCATAAAAAGCCAGTGTTAATTAACCATCAGAAGAAAAGAAAAACGTGTAAGAAAGAACCCAAAATAAGAGAACTTACATTTCCCATGGCGAGTAACCCCTTATCAAAGAAAAATATGATTCCCAAGAATGTGAAGAATATGCCAAAACCTGTCAACCCTAGCCCAATCTCTGTGCCATTTAAAAGTAGCAAGTTATAGAGGGTTGTAAAAAGTTTCAAATAAAAGGAAGCACTAATTGCAACCTCAATCTATTCAAAGAACATTGAATATAAAACTATATATTCCAGTTAAGAGAGGCAACAAAATGTAAATGAGATTGACTTTGAAGGAGAGAGTTCCGGCTGAAATTAGATAAATATATGCCATAGTACTTTTCTCGACGAAGCAGTTTGTAAAGTCAAGATCACAGCAGACCAAAAAATCAAAGAGTGAACATTTTGTGAAATTCCTCGGGTGTTCCGGTAACATATTATTGGTGAACAGTGTATGATGATACTGCGAGTAGATCTGAAGTCAAAACTTCAGGCCTCCCAGTAATGTTGTCCAGAAGCATTAGTCTTAATCTGAATTTGAAGAGTGGCTAAAAGTCCAGTTACATCATTATAGTATCATGTGCAACTTATAAACAATCTCCACATAAAAAGTCCCACACTCCTAGAAGTAATTGCACATTTGTAACTGTTCCAAGGCCCCGCTCAGCATGAAAAACAAACATGATAGAGGTGATGCTCGCTTCACAAGACCCCTTTGGAACCTCTACATCAATAAGTCCACTACTTCTATCATCTACAACTGCTAATAGATAATATATTTTAAAAAAAAAATGCATATAATCAAGAGACTTGACCTAGAAGGTTGATGGAGCTGTGGCCACTGCCTCAGACTTACCAAATCTAAGGACATAAAAGAATTCAAGGTATCATTTCTTTGTATACTATATATGCTAGTCCAAAACACTTTCAATCCATAATAGAAATTTTACTGATACTTTTATACAATCACTGCATATAAACAGTAGTAGTCTAGCAGTCTAATGATCTATTCTTGCGTGTTAAACATGTTGTGGCATTTATGTTTTAACCACAGTTTAATTTGCACTCTATTTGTGAGAATACTTAGCCGCTTGATAGAGCTAAAGAAGCAAGTTCCCTTTTACCAAAATGAACTCTTCAAAATTAAGCCAGCCAACAGTTATCACTTCTATCTCTTCCTATTTGAAACCTAACATATTGTTCATAATCTTAAATACACCAGCCTTTATTTCATGCCCTAAAGTGAAAAAAAAAAAAAAAAAAAAAAGAAGAAGAAGAAGAGGTGGGGGTGTGTTGCGCGGCGTAAAGTGTGGTAACAGAATGTCAACAGTCCTACTCCATTGTTCATGTAGAATAAAAATCTAACATACGATTCATAATCTTCATTCATGAGTTCACAGTGTGTTAAGCTAGCATCCGAAGTTTGATATCAAGATAACTCCTCTACGACTCATTTGGAATTTTCAGAAAGTTCTTAACCAACAAATCATCAAATCAAAACAAGTTAAAAAAAAAAAAAATCACTCAAGATGGTTAGAAAAAGATCTCCAGAATAATAAATAGTCTCCTCAAATCATTAACAAAAGTTGAAACGAATTTTTCCAATAGAAATGTCTTCAACAAAAGCTGTCATAACAGAAAACGATGAACATTCATCAAATTAAAAGTTTCCCAACAAAATGAAATACACAACTAACTAATAGCTTTATACTAAGTGAATAATTCAAATTCACATATTAATACATCACCATCAATTCTTCCTCCCAAATTCTAGGGATTTCAAATTCAAACATTCAATTTAAGATCAAATGCACAATGAAGATCAAGAAGAAGATCAAAAAGTTCAATATCAACTCACTCTTTCGGTCATTCATTTCAAAGGAAACCATTGTGCCGACGATTCAGATACTGTCGACCTTCACCTGCACAAAGAAGTAAATACAACAACATATCAATCCACAGGCGAAGAAACAAACAAACAACGAATTCAACGAACAAAGCTAGGGCTTCAACCGTGAAAGGCCACGTAATTTGAAGATCAGTAACGTTAACGTTAGGATACTTAGTGATTGTCGAATAAAGATCCGGAAAATTACCTAGTTAAGATTCTGTAACAAAACGCGAACTCGATTGGATCTACAACGAATAGGATGAATCAATTTTCTGTTTGTTTCTCGAGAAAGAATTGAAATGAAAATAGAGACTGAAAAGATGATTCAAAAAACGTTTGGAAGTACCTGCGTTGCGTGGCAACTTGCAATTGCCGGATCTGCGTAAGAACAGAAGTATTTATTTCGGTGCCGCGAAGGTGTTCACGAGTCGGTGGAGTGACGTGTCCAGGAAATGAAACGAATCGTTTTGGGAGGTTTTGAGTGTGGGAGGATTTTGAAGCTGTGGCTCAGAAGCGAATGATTCGGGCTGTCGCCGGAACTGAAGCGAGCTGGCGTGTGCGAGTTGACGGTTGAGGTTGGGAAATTTTTTGATATATGACCCGTTTGGTATACGGGGATAGAAAATGACCCGGATATTTTTTAAATAGTCTTTTTTAAGACTGAAAAGACGAAACACCCCGGATATTGCCCTTCGAAGCACTTCTCACATTGGAAATAAGTAATTTCATTTTAAAAAAATGATTTAAATTTTAAATTTTTCTTTAACCAAATATAGATTAATTATTGATAAATAATAATGGTTTCATTGATGTATATAATAATTTAAGATTGTTTAATTTATAAACTTTCCTCCAAATGTCTTATTTAATTAAGAAAAATATTTTATAAAATTAATTTTTTTATTTGTCCTATAAGTTACAAACCAATCCATAATCAACATTCATTTATACCAACAATAACTCCAAAAATTATTAATGTCATGTTCATGTTATAGAAAGAAAGGTGAAAATGGGTACGAACTAAGACCTAGATGCAATCAAATCCCAAATCCCAAATACCTCGACCAACTAGGCTGCCCTTTAAAGGCCAAATACAATCCTTGGATATAAGAAATGTCAATTAAAATTCTTTTACTTGAATTTAATCGATACTATAAAATTATTTTTGGTGCCCTAAAAAATTTAGAAAAGGCGTATTTTAGTTATATATTAAAAGGAATTATTGAAGTTTTCATATTTAATTATGCTTTATATAAAAGATGGTTTATTGTTATTTATCAATTTTTGGGTCGTTCAAATGATTTTCTTTTTTAACACGATAAGCAATAACTTTAGTTAATTTTGAAAACAATCAGACTTGAGGAATAATGGTCAAGACTTTCTGAGGGAGATGGTTAACTGAGCTTTACTTTAGGGTCATGATGCGCGGCAATAACTTCTCATGATATTTGTCTTGAACAAAATTTTCCATGACATAACAGAACAAGCAAGATAATAGTATTCAAATTAATAAATGAACAAGTGAAACTAGTACTAATTTATATGAAAATGAATCACAGTGATATTGGAGGCAATTAAAACTCAATTTGTTTTTATATAATTAAAAATATAATTTTAAGCTATAGCATTATTTCATATTTATTATCAATAACCTGTAAACGATAACCAACATCCTGACCGGATTGCTTAATCGAAAATTTACAGGTTGAATCACGATTGTATTACAATTAAGTTGTGTGTGTATATTAATAGTAATGATGTTTTGATTGGATGATAGTTTATAAAGTTATGAATTTGCCTGTATATTTGTACCCATTTTTAATATAGAAGATAAGAATAAATATTATCCTTTAATTTTAAAACATAAATTAAAAATTCATACTTTTAATTATGTAGGGTACTAAATTACAAACATTTCAAAATGTAATTTAAGTAAATTAAGTTATTTAATAACTGGTATTTTATTCAACTATTTGATGTTGTTAAAAATAGACAATAATTTGGTATATATGTAGACTATTTTAAGATCGTAGAAATTATTAAGATCATGTAAACCATTTATAAGAATAATTGTGAAAATGACACCATTAATACTTTTTTAAAAAAAAATCAACTCACCAAATTCTTAATTGATAACAATTTTTTAAAGTATCATTGTTGGACATAACAACATGTTTTTCTTCTTATTTTTTTAAAAAATGAATAATAAAAAATTATAATGTTTTATATTTTATTTATTTAATTATTAGGGATATTTGATAGAAAGACATAATTGAGAGGTCAAAACAAAATGCTTGAAGCATTTGAAAGTTAAGAGAATGTAAAAGCTTTATAAAAATTAATAAATATAAGTAAGGTTATTATTCAAAACTTCAAAGAAGAATCTTAAATCATTCACAAACTATTTTATGACAATATATTAAACCAAAAGAAAGAATGAACTCTTTGTGCATGCCTACCATTTTTATTTATTCTGAATAACCTGGACTAACGGTGCTTGTAATGTAAATATTTTGTATGTCAAATCTTTCAGTTATTTCAACAAATTACACAAAAACCTATTATTTATTCAAATTTTTATTGCTTTTCTTGATTTTTTAAATTTAACTCCGCAAAAGGCTGATTGCAATTTATGTATTATAAATATGTATTGTTCAGTACAAATTTAAGATAAAACGTATTATTATTATTCTTATTATTCTTTAAATCAAGTGATGTGTAAATAATTTCTTTCTTAGATATGATAATTTCACGAAATGAATGGTCTTGCATTTTTCACATCTAAGAATATTGCAAGGCTTTGTTATCGTTTTTATTCTTGTTGTTGATATTTTTATGTTGACATTATTATTCACCATACTTTTTAAGGGAAGGTGAAATGGTGGGTGGTGGGTGGTGGCTAATGCTTCTGCACTAGAGAAGCAGGAAGTGAGAGATGCATCACACTCACATCACCAGTCAAATAATTGAATACATAAATCCTGAACAGAATTCATCCAGAAAACAGTCTCCAATTAAAAGCACACCATTCCTAACTAGAAACAAAGCAACAAGCTAAAAATTATAAGTTTTCTCTTGATGTGTAACGTTATTAAATTGACAATTAACTTTCTGCAATCCTGGCAATATCACTACATAACAGAAGGAATTACGTCAAGTGCTAAACTCAGGAGAACCAACCTTCAGGTTTCCGAGCATTTTCGATGCTAATGCCTCAGCAAAATCAGCTATTACATGGTGTAAGTACATAGATGTTACATGTTGGAGAAGCTTACTTTGCTTCATAATAGCATTTAAATTACCAGGATGCCAATGCCGACAAGACAGTAAAATTTCCAGCAAATTCATCCCACGCCACTGTTGGCAAAAAAATATTGCATCTTCCATCAGCAATATTGAGCTGGAGACCTCAACAAAGCAAATCACATCTTATTATAACAAGGAAGAATTCACGAAAAGAAAAGAAAAAAAATTCATAGAAATCAAGCCATTATTGCCAAACAAATATTGCATCTACCCTTCAAGAATTAATTGGCTTCTAACTTGATCTACACTTTAATTGTACAACTTTCACTATTCTAGGACAAAATTTCGTAAATCTTTATCAAATTAATGTCAATAGAAAGGGCCAAAATTAGATTAAATCAAATATTGAATAAATTCCATGAACTAATAATGCTAAAGTCGTCATAATAAAATCATCGCAAATTGATATAATAGTTACACCGAGCACAATGAAGAAATTTTTTTTTTTTAATAGACTATGATTTATATTGCAAAGAAAAAGTGAGAGGTAACAAAAAAGAAGTGGAACATGTCCATCAGCTCTATATAAAAGAAAGCATTCTAAAAACCAATTCCTCCCAAGACACCTTCCTAGTTTAGGTGAATGAAAAAGAAACTGAAACCTTGGAATTCCTTTGAGATTAAGGCCCAAAGTGAAGTAAGAAAATTAATTTTATCCCACGGCTCTGCCTCATTGGCATCTGTCTCTTCCTTTAAAATGCTCTTATTCTCCTCTTGGCAAAGGACCCAAAAGAGGGCTGCAACAGCATAATTACATAAAGCTTTCATCTTCTTGCTTCTCCTACCCATAAAAAGATTTTTTTCCCAAAAAGATCGATTGCATCCAACTGGAATTACCCAGCAACGCTTAAGTTCAAAGACCAGTCGATGCCAGAGCTTTGTAACTGTTTGACAGTGAAGGAAAAAGTGATAAGTGCTCTCCTCTTCTTTCCTGCACAAAACACAGCAAGAAGGGGACAGGGATGACATGGGATTTCTCTTTTGAATCATATCATGAGTATTAATTCTGCTTTAAGCCACTATCCAAAGAAAAACTTTAGTTTTAGGAGGAATTTTATTCTTCTATATGAAGTTGAAGGCTCTGAAGTCATATGATGTCCCATCCTCAAAAGCCAAGCTTGAAAGGATTGACATATGAATTTTCTCGATGGCTCTAGCTTCCATAATCTTCTATCCTCTGCCAAATTATTAAGGGATGTCCTCTGAAGCATTTCCAAGAGCTCTACTTGATCATGACTTTCACTTTCTCCCAATCTCCTCTTAAAATAAATTTTCCAACTGCTTTGGGATTGGGTAATCGGTTCAATGAAACATTCAATTGGCTTTTTTTTTTTTTTTTTTTTTTTTTGTAACACAGCTGATAAAGACGAGGAAATCTCTCGCAAAAAGGAACATCTTCGAACCAATTGTCCTCCCAAAATCTGATCTTATATCATTTTCCAACAATGTATTTTATGTTATGCAGGAAATAATTGAGCTGCTCAGAGATAACTTTCCATAGACTTCTAAAAGAACCGCATTTCACCACAATGGCATCCCACCCATTAGTGTGAACTCCAAACTTGCTTGTAATAACTCTATGCCAAAGAGACTCTTTTTCTAAAGGGAATCTTCATAGCCATTTGGTTAAGAGAGCTTTATTTTTGTTCTCCAAATCTCCAATACCTAGTCACCAATCTTGATGGAATCATGCTTTTTAGAAATGAGACAGTTAAAGGCGGAATTGGTCACTTTATTAATCACTCGCCGTTTGAAAATTCCTCCAAAACTCTCATAAGATCATTTTTAACAATTTTTTAACTTATAAGATCAAAAAGTAAAAGGGCTAGTGATTAAAATTGATTTTGAGGAGGCGTATGATCATGAGAATTGGAATTTTCTGGACTTTGTTCTGCAAGCTAAAGGTTTTGGGAATAGATGGGGTCCTGGGTTACAGGCTGCCTCAAAACTATGAATTTTTTTGTTTTTATCAATGGCTCACCGAAGGGGAGGTCATCATCAAGGGGATCACCTTTTTATTTATCATTGTTGTGGATGGGCTGAGTAGGATGATGGATGAAGCGATTAAGACAAAGATGGTTGAAGGCATCCAGGTTGGGGCAGAAAAAATTATGGTTTCTCATCTTCAATTTGCAGATGATACCATCTTCTTTTCTTCCCCAGATGATCAAAAAATCAATAACCTTCTTAAGATCATGGAAACCTTTAGTCTGCTTTCAGGTCTCAAAGTGAATATGACTAAAAGTTTTATTGTAGGAATTATTTCTTCAATGGAAAAAATTAACTCCTTGGCCAATAATTTTGGATTGTCGGTTGGAAGCTGGCCAATCAAATACCTAGGTCTTTCCCTTGGGGGACAACTGCAGAGCCTCAAATTTTTGGCAACCAATGGTGGAGAAAATTGAAAAGAAACTTAGGAGTTGGAAGAAAGCATTTCTCTCTAGAGGAGGAAGATTGACCTTGATTCATTTAGTGTTGACAGCTATTCCTTATTATTTTCTGTCATTCAAAATTCTGAGTGCTATTGCTAAAAGGATTGAAAAGTTGTTAAGGGATTTCTTATGGAGAGGTTGTGATGAAGGAAGGGATCCCATCTTGTTAATTGCGATGTTGTCACCAGACCTAAGACAAAAGGAGGTCTTGGTATTGGAGGTTTGGAGAACAAAAATAAATCCTTTTTGATGAAATGGCTGTGGAGATTTCCATTAGAAAAAGAAGCTCTGTGTCATAAAGTTATTAGAAGTAAGTATGTAGTTCAAAAAAATGGGTGGAATGCCAATATGGTGAAGTTTGGATCTTGTAGGAGCCATGGAAGGCTATTTCTAAGGAGTTCAAATCACTTTTGCGTAATACAAAAATCGTTGTGGGGAAAGGGGATATGGCTAGATTTTGGAAGGACAAGTGGATCAAAGATGCTCCTTTTTATGAGACATTTCCTCATCTTTATAGGCTGTGTTCTAAAAAATGAGCCTATTCAATGCTTCGTCAGATCTTTTCTCACTCTCAAAGAAGCTTAAGCCATCTGGAGAATTCACACATAAATTGTTTCAAGCATGGCTTTTGGAGGATGGGACAACAACTGATCTCAGAGCCTTCAACTTCATTTGGAAGAATAAAATTCCTTCTAAAATTCAAGTCCTTCTTTGGGCGGTGGCTCAAGGAAGAATTAATACTCATGATATGATTCAAAAACAGAATCCATTTTCATGCCTTTCCCCATCCTGGTGTGTCATGTGCAAGAAAGAAGAAAAGGGTATTAATCACCTTTTTCTTCACTGTCAAACAGCTGCAAAGCTTTGGCATCGACTTCTCATTGAGCTTACGTTTTGCTGGGTTATTCCAGGAAGATGCAACAATGTTTTTATAGATCATCCTTTCATGGGGAGGAGAAGGGATAAGAGGAAAGCAATATGGAATTGTGCAGTTGCAGCCCTCTTTTGGCTCCTTTGGCAAGAGAGGTACAAAAGGATTTTTAATGAAGAGACAAAGCTAATGAGGTTGAGTTAGGGGATAAAATTCACTTTTTTGCTTCTGTTTGGACATCAATCTCAAACGAGTTTCAAGATTCCAGTTTTTTCTTCATCCAAGGGAAGGTGTTTTGGGGGGAATTGATTAATAAAGTGCTTCCTTTTTGTACAGAGATGAAAAAGTTCCACTTCACTTTTGTAATCTCTCCTTTTTTATTCTGATTATAAATTTGAAGTTTCCTATCAAAGGAATTGAGAAGAAATGGACACAATGGATAGGAGAGATACCATAGATTTTCTTTCACTTATCCCACTTACAAAAGGTACTCAAAACTATTGTATTGCAAGAAAATAGTTATGGGTCCCTGGTCAAACGGTTAGTAAATGGTTTTTCTTTCACTTAAGTTGCATGAAGTTCACTCTTGTTAATAAACAATCATGTCCACTCTGTCTTATTGGATTAAACAAGTGAAAATATCAGGGCACAAACATGTTTTCACTCTCAATTTTCATCACACTTCAACGCCAAGAAATCAAAGCTATTCAACAATGATTATGAGAATTAACAAATCAGAATGTTTTAACCGTAGAAAATAGACATAAAGGGCAAGGAAAATCTCCACCAGGAAAAAAAAAATACTATAATTTGTCTCTAATCTAAATTCCCTAGCATTTCCAGCAAGCTAAAATATCCTACATTGATAATGGAACAGAACATCCAAATCAAGCTGGGAGAGTACTCTAATTTATAAAAATCTATCATGCATTGATTTCAATCCTCCATGTCAATTAATCATGGTTAAAAAATTACTCGACTTGGGTTAACATCTTTAATTTGTTGTTGTTGTGGAAAAAATCGCTTTTTTTTTGCAGCAACAGCAACCCAAGGGCGTTTGGGATTGCTTCTTTACCCGCTTAAAAAAGAAGCTATTGCCAAAAAAGGTTGCATTTATAAAGGACTCTAAAAGTAGGGAATCACCTGCTTTTGAAAACCTGCTTCTACTTTCGAAATGAAGAATATCTAAAATATCCTTATTAAAAAAAATAAAACTTCAAAATTCCTTCATTTTTTATTTTTATAAAATATATTAATTATTAATTAAATATTTTTATTTTCTAAAAAATTTAAAAATATGTTATTTAATTAAAATTGTAAAAAATAAAAAAATTTAAAACCGTCGTCAGAAAGGTCACTGGACCACTGAAGACCGTTCCAGTGGTGCGTCTGACAACACCACCAACACCATCATGATTGTTGTCATGCTATCTGACCATCCATGGTGGTTTCAACGGTAAAAATATTTGTCATTTTGCTGTAGAAGACAACAGAAGTTTGCCAAAAAGTTTCGTCGTGTTCTGCCACAAAACGGCACGTATTTTTTCGTGAAAACTATCATAGATGGTCAGATCACATGTCGGCAATCATGGTGGCATCGTCGGTGTTGTCGAATGCGCCATAGGTACAGTTACTAGTGACTGTCTCCAGTGGCAGTCCGTGACCCCTCCGATGACAATTTTAAATTTTTTTTTGTGATTTTTTTTGAAATTTCATAAAATAAATTTAAATGTTTTTATATACTTTTATTAGTTATAATGTATATTCAAATATATTATTATAAATAAATTATTTTATAAATAAATATGTGCATTTATTGCAAAAATATTAAATTTAAATTCAATTTATTACAAAAATATTAAATTCAAATGAATTTGATTTTAATATTCAATGATATTAAAATTAAACATATAAGATATACATCCATATGTTTTACATAAATTAAAGATTATTATAAATTTTATTTATATTTATATAAAAATAATTTATATAAAATTTGTATAAAATAATTAAATATTACAAATGAATACTATATATATCTATTTTGGTCATTTATACATAACAAAAGTCACAGCAACAACAATATCAAACATTCTTTTTTTGCTTTTGGACAGTAAAGAAATTTTTAAAAGTTGGTTTATTAAATATCCTCTCACCTTTTTCTCAAGTTGATTTTTTTATAATAAAATAAAAACTATTTATTTTTATAACAACAATAATCCCAAACTGGCCTGTTAACCCCTTAGCTGTCAAGTAGAGATATTCGCTAGTTATAGTGATCTATGGTGATGTTTGGAAAAACAATACAATTAGACCTCTCAATTTCTGAAATGACAATAAACCTACCATTAAAGACAAAATCAATACACGACCCATTTAAATAATTTAGATTGTTTAAGTAGCCTTAAATCGCCATTAGAAGCTGCTTTTCGAAGTAAGTCTAATCATTAGCAAATAGTAATAGATTTGATTGAAATATAAAAAATTGAAAATCTAAAAATATTTATTATTTTAAGAGATAATGTTAAAGACCTCCCATACTTTATACTTTTAGTATTATTTCATTAATAGTGACCTTTTATATTTTTTAATAATTTAATTCATAAATTTTTAAAAATATTTCACGGACCTCCCTTTTATTAACTTAACGATTAGATAACATCATCTTCTGTTCAAATAAGTTACAATTACTTTAACACCATTAACAAAATTCCTAAATTAAACCATTGAAATCGATAAAAAAGAGAGCAAAAATAAAATTTCCATTCACCCCCAAAACAAGTTAAACCACAAACACCACCCTAAAAATGTCCTATCACCGCTATGACAAACCCAAAATCTAAGCCAACACCCACCCTACCATCGCAGACACACAGAAACTGCAACACTACCTCCATTGATGCACCACTGGTCCACCAATGATTTCTTGTAAATGCGATTACTTTAATGATTTTGATAGATAAGTTTAAGTTCATCAAAATTGTTTCATGTAATGAAACTCGACAGGTAAGTAATTTGGGGAAAAAAAATTGAATCTAAAACCCAAAACCCAAAAAACCTAGAAACCCAGTGGCAATGGCAGCAACAAATAACTCGCTTTCGTTGAAGAAGATTGTGTGGCCTTGAAAGTTTAGAGATTTCCAGAGAAAAGGACTCGTGGATGAGGTCGAAGATGAGGAAGTTGCATGAGGGAGAACACCTTGTAAGAGTGTTGGCAATGAAAGGGAGCTTGGTGGACGACATGGTGGAGTTGGAGGTGTGGTGAAGGAGAGCGGATAGGAAGTTGGGTTGATGTTGGCATTGAAGAAAGTGAGAGTGAAGACGATGGTGAAGAAAGTGGTGAAGAAAAGAAGAAGATTTATTTATCTAATACATGTTTTGTTCAATTGAAATTAATAAACACCTTCGGCTGGTGGTTGACGATAAATTGACGTTTTGTGTGTTCCGAGTTTGAATGGTAGATTAATACTGTGACCCTCTTCTTTTGACTAAAGTAACACTCTGTCTCTCACTTTTGGATAAGTAACATACACACCCTCAGATTCTAACTGCCATTAGGGAATCTGTTAAAAAAATTACACTGTGACTCCTATCTTTTGGCTGAACCACATTTTAATCCGCACTTCTAGATAAATAACATAAACACCCCCAGATTCCATCTGCCGTTAGAGAATCTATTATCCTAGCTAGAAACTCTTGTGTAAAGACTTAACTACCCTTATTTATCTTATTCATTAGAAATTTTATATTGTGAAGCTTTCTATTGACGTAAATTAAAAAAAAAGTTGTTATGATGTCAGTAAGTTGAAAGAATAAGAATTAAACAATCAAAAATTATATTTTATACAAAAATTAAAAATCTAATAAATAAAGAAGTCAATATGAGTTCATATATCTTATTTGCAAACACAAGAACGAGCAAAACTCTCACATGGCAGCTCATTTTCATATCTGAAACAACCTATTGTAGATTAATCAATAAAAAACCGAAACAGCACACAAATATTTTTTCTATTTTTTTTTCAAATCAACTTCAACTGCCTAGTGGTATAGCAATTGAGGGAAAGTAAAGACTCTGTAACTTGAGTCTTGAAGCAACAAGAGACGAAAAGAAAGGGAAAGTAAAGAGAGAGAGAGAGAGAAAAATTATAAGATTAAATATATTATTTACATTAAATAAAATTTAATTGAAACAATTAAATATTAAAAATAATTAAAATAGTTAATTGCATATTTATGTGTTTACATATTTAGTTAAATATTTTTAATCTTTTTTATAAATAAAAATTTAAATTTATTAAAGTTTAGAATAATTATTAATTTGAATTTATGAATTTTTTAATTAAAAATCTATATGATTTTGATTGTTAATTATTTTAATTTAGAATAAAAAATTAATACACTATAATACAATCTTTTATTAGACAGAGTATTATTTAAAATGTGTACAATGTAATGATAAATCAAATACAGTATCAAATTTACTCAATTCTCTAACGGTAGATGGAATCTGGGGGTGTTTATGTTATTTATCCAGAAGTGCGGGTTATAATGTTGTTCAGTCAAAAGAAGAGGGTCACAGTGTAATTTTCTTAACAGATTCCCTAACGGCAGTTAGAATCTGGGGGTGTCTATGTTACTTATCCAAAAGTGGGGGGCAGAGTGTTACTTCAGCCAAAAGAAGGGAGTCACAGTGTTAATCTCCCGAGTTTGAATCACCGTTCTGACACTTTCAAAGTTCTTTAATTGTGAAAACCTTAAAAGTTTCAAATCATTATTATACTCATCTAAATTCAACTTATTACGTCTATATTTGAAGGTTAAGTTAAAAGAAATGAAGTCTGTGATATATTTTTTAAAAATTTAAGAACTAAATTTATGAAAAAATGTAAAAAATTTTTACTTATGAAATAAAACCTAGAAGTATTTAAGAGGTTTGTGATATTATCTTATTGTTTTAATTATGCTATAATTCTGTGTAAATGTTCTCAATAATGGAAAGCATTTACTGATATTTTAGTCTTTAGAGCTTTCACATTATTATTGACCACATATACTCCAAGGCTTCAATTGTTTTGTTAGAAAATATAAACTTTTAAATATATTTTTTTGAGATAATTTAAAAAAGTATTATTAAGTTTTGGTTTAATTTCAATCAGAGAATGACTATGTATCTTTCATTAATCACACCCTTAAAAGTAAAAATCAAAATATTATAATTATAACTCATTCATGACCAATATTTCTTCTAATCTAAGTTGATAAAATATTAGTGGATAAGAAAAAATAAAAATAAATGAAGAAGGTTAAATTAAATGACATGGTAATTATATATCCACTAATATTTTGCCAACTCATTTCGTAAAATAAATTAGTTACAAATAAGTTGTAAGTATAATATTCTCTACCTAAATGAGTTAAACAAGAGTTAGGATTCTATTTTCTGATAAGATTTTATTTCCTACTAGAATTATGTTGTTTTTAAGTTCTATACTTAGATGCTTTTAGTTATGTTATTTTTCATAGTTAATAGTAATTTTTTATCTTTTAAGATTATTGTCTTTCTCAATTTTACTCTATTTCTCTCTCAAATTTATTCTTTTACTCTATTTTTGTGCTCCCACTCCTACTTATACAAAACCATAGGCCCCAAAAGCATCAAATGGAATAACATCATGATTTTGATTAATATGTCTCTTAATTTGCACAATTTTGCCTAAACACAATACAAAATAAAGACAAGGCCTCCAGTCTAGCAAGATGCTCTTGCTCCCTTTTTGGAAAATATTCCTTTTAAAACAAAAAAAAATTGTAATCCCACATTATAATTGAGATAGATTAATTAATTATTACTTTTTATTTATTATTAATTTAAAAAAATTACAAAAATGAATTATATCAATTTCAATCTAATTAGCATTTCTGGACGTGTTTTTGTTTTTTTGTTTTATTAATTTTTTATTTTTCCAAATTAATTTTTAATATTTTTTCTTGATTTCTTCTGAACTGGTATCAATTAAGAAAAAGATTTATGATGTGGAGTTGAAAATATAGCATGTACAACAAGTGGTCCATAACTCCAACAGAGTTAATTAATCATGTAAATGATTAATAATTGAGCAACAAGTGGTCAATTTACACAAATTTCGTTAAGCTCACAAGACGCTGTTCGGGCAAGAGCAGCTCATATAAATGGAAAATAAAGACAATGTTGGCACAACCTTTCAAAACATGTATATTTTATATTTGAAATAAAGTTCGATTCACCTCCTCCTTTTAACTCTCTAACCCCAATTTTTGTTCTTTTAATTTTTATTCTAAAATAAAATTATTAAAGAAGTAAAAGAAATAATAAATCCACACTCCGGAATACTCAATTTTAATTTGCTGATTTTCTTCTATTTATATCTAACACAATCTAATATATTAAATAATTCGTTTTTATGTTTTCAAATTAAAAAAAATATTTATTATTAATTTAGAAATATATGACTTTATGTTTTATATTGTTTTAGGTATGCTTGGGAGAAAATATTAAAAAAAATTAAGTATTTCAAATGTACATGTCTATTTATAATTTATTTTATCCTCTTTAAAACGTTTTTTTCATGTTATAATTGTGAACAAAAAAACAAAAGTGGGGTTCAAGAGTTAAAAAGTGGAGGTTGAATGGAACACTTTTATTTGTAAAATTTAAATGAAATACCACAAAAAAATATAAATTTTAATTTATACAAAATCATATTATCAATGCAAATACTTCTGTAAAATCTCAAATTTACCCTCATTTATTGACAGTATATATAATGCAGAAACCAATAACTGCATACCTTCCATTGATTATTTCGAGTTCATTTATGGACGCCATTCATATCCAATATAGTGGAACCTATCCAATTTTTGTTTGTATTCCAATATTAAACATTGATTTCTTTTTTAATTGCCTCCGATATCTCAAACTAAATTATGGATATATAAATTACATTTAATTTTTCAGAAATACGAAAATTAATTTATTGATTTCACACCTTAACTTATGCAAGCTTTGTTCTTATTGCTAACGTGAAATGAACCTCGAGGCATTTTAGATAAATGATAAATCCCATAGATATATATATATATAGTTAATTTGCCTGACTAAGCATACCACAATTATGTCATGCTCTCAATATGAGCCTAATGTATGTAACTCACCTAACCTCCTTCTCTAACTCTAACCTACCATAACTCAAGCCTCATGAGCTGCCTGATTAATTACAATACATATTTACATGGATACCTTTTTTGAACAAAATTAATTTTATTTCTATATTTTAACAAAAACTAACATTAACACCTCTAAAATTAGTTAACCTATTTTAAATGAGTAATGCTACTCTTACAAACTATTTATACAAATTCATACATACAAACTGATGTGACATCCCTATATGATCGCTACATGACCAATGTTAATTAATTTCATTTATTATTAATATATATTTATCAAATCACTACATTTATTTATCAAATCACATTATACCACGTCAGTTTGTATAAGTAGTTTGTAAGAGTAGCATTACTCATTTTAAATATAAGGATGAAAATATATGTATTTTTTGAATTTTTATTTTCAAATTTGGAAAGAATATGTTGTTAGTTTTAAATTTTTTATTTTGAAAATAATATGTGGCTGATATTGATTTAAATATATTGAAAAGTGTGTCTTTTTATAAAACAGTTTTTAAAGTTTGTAAACAAACACAATCCGTAATTAATTAATGATTAACAAATTTTTAATATAGGATATAATGAGTAAAGAAATGTAAAACCCATTGCAAGCAATAGAATGACAATTTAATGATATTCACACACACACACACACACACACACATATATAATTATATAATAAAATCATCGTCTATAATTATTTTGAAATTCATTTAAATTCAATTATGTTCATTCAATTTTCATTGAAAGATAAACGAAAATCAATTTGTGTTCTTTCTTTCATTAAAATTAACCATTCACAATATAATGGTAGTTGCACTTAACATATATATATATATGAAGTAAAAATCATTTGAATATGAACATATGCATAATATATAGAATATTTTCGTACGAGATAAAAATTTTGTGGTGAAATATTGTTTTCATATCAATAATAACAGTCAAAATATTATTGTAAAAGGTCTATTTGTAAACCTCTATTCGTAGTTTTATTGTGTTCGTGTCGTTATTAAGTTTCATATGAGATCGTTGCAAGTTTCAAACTCAGCTTGGAATATATTAAATCTAATTACAAAAAAAAAAAAAAAAATTAATGAAGAAACTTAATTCAATTTACTTCAATCTTACTTCACATATTCTACCTCTGTCTTATATATATTAAAAATATAAATCATATTCATTTACATTTATGATTTATTCGTATTTGAAAATCATTAGGCTAGGTATAAACATTTGCAATTGATATATATTACCTTTTAATATAAAAAATACGGGTAAATTAATTAGTTGATAATTTGAAATCAAACGAAATCTATTAGTTAGTTTGAATGATACAAATATTGCAAGCATAGGGGGTGCAATATATAAACACAATTGAAGCTTTTTGTTCGTATTAAGGCAAACCTTAGGGCTATTTTTTATAATATATTATCCCAATTGAATTTGACATACTAAAATTTTGTTAATTCACTGAACACCAAAATTCAATATTTATTACTTCAAATCTCATGCATATAATATGGCATCCCATTCAAATAACTTTGAAATTATAATGAAGTTTGGTTTACCTCCAAAATTGGGGAATTGTTGTAGACCCAACATTATAAATCCAACCCTTTGGTTTAGAAAACTAACAATGACGTCTAAAAATGCCTATTTTACTCTTATATCTGAGTCAAAAAGAAGAAAAGAAAGTAATTTAGTAATTTGAATATTCGTAATTTTTTAAAAAATACTTAAAAGAATAAAATACTTTAATTACCATAAGGGTACTCTATTTCGTTACAAAAAATAATAATTGAAATGAGAGACGTGGAAAATAAAGGAAGAAAAATAGTAACAAAATAACATGAAATGACTCTTTTGCCCTTCAGCAGTTAAATTTAGGACAATTGTTATTAGTTTTCCAAATTTGGGGGTTACACTGTGGTTGATATCGGGTTCTGTCAAAGTCTTACTCGCACAAACGCACACATGGAGGCGTGTGAAAGCCACGCTCCCGCACGTGAAAAGCTCATGGCTTCCTCGTTGAGACCTCCACCTAACCTATCTGCAACCTGCCGTTACTTTTACTTAAATACTCGTTATGTTAAAAGTCGCATTTAACTGCGCGTCGTTTTCACTTTCAGTTTCAAAGTTTAAAACTTTTTAAACTCCAAACTCTAAAACAAGCGCGCAAACAAGGCTCCCGCTAAACCTGAAAGAAAAGCTTCCCTCGCAAGCTTTGGGCTTTGGCTCCTCAGATTTTAAACTTCAAAAAAGATTCTAAACATGTAATTTCACCACTACAAGAAGCCGACTATCGAATACCAATCAGCCACGTCATTAATTTATGACTTAAATACCCAAATCACCCCTTATCCTCAGTCTCTCTATAAAATCCACACTATCCTCTCCTCCGCCATCAACAAAACCCAAACCAAAACCCTATTACAAAGTTCCAGAAAACTACCAAAATGCCATCAATCCCCGAAGAGCCACTTCTCGCTTCGAACCCTGATCGGTTCTGCATGTTCCCGATCCAGTACCCGCAAATCTGGGAAATGTACAAGAAGGCGGAGGCGTCGTTCTGGACGGCGGAGGAGGTCGATTTGTCTCAGGATCTCCGCCACTGGGACGCCCTTACTCCCGACGAGAAGCACTTCATCTCCCACGTGCTCGCTTTCTTTGCCGCCTCCGACGGCATTGTCCTCGAGAACCTCGCCGGCAGGTTCATGAAGGAGGTCCAGGTCGCGGAGGCGCGCGCCTTCTACGGCTTCCAGATTGCCATCGAGAACATCCACTCCGAAATGTACTCACTCCTTCTAGAAACCTACATCAAAGACTCTGAGGAAAAGAATCGTCTTTTCCACGCTATCGATACGGTGCCCTGTGTTGCCAAGAAGGCCCAATGGGCCCTGAAGTGGATCGACGGTTCGGAGACATTTGCGGAGAGACTAGTTGCATTTGCTTGCGTGGAAGGGATATTTTTCTCGGGGAGTTTTTGCGCGATATTTTGGTTAAAAAAGCGCGGGTTAATGCCGGGATTGACCTTCTCGAACGAGCTTATCTCGCGAGATGAGGGTCTGCACTGCGACTTCGCGTGCTTGTTGTACAGCCTGTTGAGGACGAAGCTGACGGAGGAGCGCGTGAAGGCCCTAGTGAGGGAAGCGGTGGATATAGAGAGGGAGTTTGTGTGTGACGCGCTGCCTTGCGCGTTGGTGGGGATGAATGGGGAGTTGATGAGTCAGTACATTGAGTTTGTGGCGGACAGGTTGTTGGGTGAGCTAGGGTACGGGAAGGTGTACGGAGTAGCGAACCCCTTTGATTGGATGGAGCTGATATCGTTGCAAGGGAAGACGAATTTCTTTGAGAAGAGAGTTGGGGAGTATCAGAAGGCTTCGGTGATGTCTAGCCTTAACGGGAATGGAGGCATCCACGTGTTCAAAATGGATGAAGATTTTTAGATGTTAAATTTTTTTTTAAAATGTAATATTATTAGTATACTATAAGTCTAATTTGTTCTTTTAATTTGTGGGATGTGTTTGTTTCGTTGGTTTTTTCTATAAAGAAAAAAAAGGAAAAATTAATAAGTTTCTCTTTGTTCTGTACATTTTTGTTTCACATTTTATTTCATTTATCTTGTTCTCTTATTGACTGGGCAATATTATGATTATTTATTAAATAAAATGATCATTTCTCCGAATTACATTTGACTCATAATTAGTAAAAGATTAATCAAGATAATCCAATGTAAAGTCATTGGCTTTTGGGTGGGTGTAATTTGGATTTGGATTTTTTTTAAGAATTTGCAAAATAAATTATGAGTTTTTTATATTTAAGTAAAGGATTTAAATATTTATTTAAAGATTTTTTAATACAAAACTTTAAGAATGATGTTAGGATTTAAAATAGATTATAAATGTGAAAAAAAAGTTTGAAAACATAAGTAAACTAATGTAACTCATGTTTATTAACCTTAAGAAATTGTTTACAACTAAGTTATTATGTTTATTTAGTTTTCAAAAATATTTTTTTCTCATATTTTGTAACTAATTTTTAATCTAAATATCATTTTCACATTAAGAATTGGGTAACTTTTATATAATATCATAGACATGTAAAAAAGGTCATGTACACGAGCAAGACACAGTATAGTACGAAATCGTAAAGTACGAGTATGACACGAACACGAATACTATAGCGTTATGATACAATACGAAATGAGTAGTGGATTGGATTGGATTTAAAAGTTTGGCACGATGGATTGTATTGACACGAAGCACACGATTGGGTCATACCAAGCACGAGGCACGACAAACATGAATAAGCATGAATGAACACAGATTTTTAATTCATTTAAAAAATAAGTCTATTTTAGGTTAAAAGAAAGCAATTAATAAATCATTATATTTAAATAAATATATCAAGGAACCAAGTTACTTTACTGTAATGTTATAGCAATTAAGTCCAAGTAAATTTTTTTTTCTTTTCTTAATTTCTATTTATCTGTCATGTCTTTTATATTCTTAATTTATTTGATCATATATTTCTATTTCATTCGTTCACATAAATCTCAGTGAATACGCATAATATTAAACTTAAAATTAAGAGAGGTCCATTACATTTGCCCAATAAAAAAGTTGTGGCTCCAATAGAGCAGGATTCACTGCTTTTTATGATGACTGAGATTTTAGAAGTTTTCTTGAGTTCGGAATTTTATTTTTAGATGTTTGATTGGATTGAATCGTCGGTTGAAGTGACTGATTGGATTTGAAGTTAATTTGGTTGCAATTTAGGAGTTGCTGAAATTAAGTTTAGTTGTGGCGGGTGAACAATGAATATGTTGTTGGCTGTCATGCTGAATGAGCTGGTGGTGCGGCTGCTGGTGAACAGTGACCATTTGCAAACTTCTAAAATCTATAAACAAAACAAAACAATTCAAGAATTCAATCAAAGTATCAAACCACTCAAACCATGCAACAAACACTCCCATGCACATTCCTTTACTAATCAAGCCCAAACTTGGGATTAAGATCTGGAAGGAAACCCAAAAACTTAAACAATTAAAAATAACATATTTTATTTAATCAGGAGTAAAACAATCATTTTACATGGCCAAATATGTAGGTACCATCCCGTATTTTATTGACTTTATTAGGGGTAAAAAGGTCGGTTCACCTGTAAATGTATATTTTATTTATGCACATGTTTTTTGAAACTTGGTTAAGATTATTTTTGTAATTGTAATAAAATTAGATGAAAAACTGATATCATTTAATGGCAAAAGTTACGTAAGGTGCAAGTAGCCTGTGGAATTAACCCATTAAGAATTTGAAAAAAAGAGCAACATTAGATGGAAACAAACAATTTCGTAAGATCACTTGAAGGTTTGGTCCGGGACACCATGTTTAAAAGAAAACATGACCATGAAGTACGCTAAGTGACATAACTTGTAGCATAGACTTTTGTTTTCTAAAGCAAAACTTGAACCTTCATGCTATCCCTGTAATGACAATGCTCTAGGCTATACATGTTTAGAAGCTCATGCTCAAGCGGCATTTAAAAAAATAGATTCAACATAAGGCCTCTATTACACAACCGAAGCAAAATTTTTGAACATAAAGAAAGTATTATAAGTGCATCTCTTGGACAATCTAAAGGGAAATCAAACATATAAAATGGTAAAAGGAAGCAAAGAAACATCATCCTGCTATTAAACACCAAAAATAAAGGTGACCATATTGAACTCGGATCTGCTCAGTGGTCACCTGGCAGTGTCTTGATGATATCGGAATCACCTGGCATTAGAGAATGGAGCAATTAATGTCTGAAGTTGCATATTGCAAGAAGGGAATTATTAAGTAATTTGTTGAACGCGCTGTGTGGTTCGTAGACAATTACCTGGATCGACAATGCTCAAGCAAGAAACTCGGAAATACTTTCCACAAGCTGTTCCTAAGTCAACATTGTCTGGAAAATCATTAACAAACACAAGAATCAATAACATATTTACCGCTGTTAAGCAGGATATCTCAACAATGTCATAAGTTTATAACAATAAATGTGTAGGTAAAGAACAAAACAATCAATGCACAAAATCATCCCGACAAAAACTATAAACCTTGGCAAAGAAAAACCCGACAAAATTAATATATAAAAAACAAAAACAGAAGAAAACTTCTCATGGAAAAGAAAAAACAATAAAAGTTGACCATGTTCATACACTTCCAATGAAAAACTCTCATTATACAAATTATCGACGAAGAGACAGGCATAGCAACAAGGGCTACAGAATACATATCCAATGCTGCCATAATCTTACAATAATCTAAATAACTTTCAACGGTTACCGATTAGTCATCGAATTAGTATGCAGAGCAAGTACTTAAAGCAAGAATACATATTTTCTTATTCCAAATAAATTCCAGGCCGACAGAACTTGGCATCCAAATCAATACAAGTATAGAAAACATATCAAGAAATAAATTAAGCACCCAATTAGCAAAATAATCAGAAAAAAAATACAAATGTAACACAAAATACACTCACTTCCATTGTAATGGTGGACACCAACTTTGGCAAGCATGGCATAGTACTCAATCTCAGATTTCCTCAAGGGGGGACAATTGTTCGACAAAATGATCAATTTTCCTGTCAAAAAAAAAAAAAGTAACCCAGAAAAATTCCCAGATCAAAAACTCAAATTTCTAACTAAAAAAGAAAAAAAAGGTCTTGAAATTGAAAATAAAAACAAATACTAGCCCTTAGAGCTTCTGAGAGAGCGAAGAACGGTCTTGTAGCCGAGCGTGTATTTGCCGCTTTTCATAACGAGAGCCAGCCTGTTGTTGATGCTCTCATGAGTCTTCTTCTGCAAAACAAACAAACAAAACCCAGAAACAAAGTAAGCAAAAGTAATTCTTAAAGGGTTTTGATTGAGATGGTTAAATAAGAGCAAAAAGAGGGTAAGAGTTTTACTGATTTCTTGCTGGTAACCATCTTTCCTGCTCTTTGTTTTCCTGGAAAATGAGAGAAAAAATTACTACAAATACAGAAATTGAAATGGGAATTACAGGGTTTTTAATTTGTTTCTGTTAATTAATGCGAAAATTGATCTTACAGTGAAATGCTGCTTGTGAAGAGGTTGAAGGAGGAACCCTAATATGGTGGCTGCTCACAGCTTATATATATCTTCTAGGGTTTTTAGTTCTCTTATGTTTTTGTTTTGCTTCTGTTATTATTTTAACAAACTAATTAACCTCCCCGAGGTTTTTGAAAGTATTATATATCCCCTCGTCTTGGTTCCTACCAAATGCTATTCATAAGATAACGGCAATCAAGTAAATAGACAAGAAATAATTGACAAAATAAATAGTTTATTTTCTTTTTACGACTTTCTCATATTATTGCTGAATAAATTGAATCGGAAAATACTATACAATTATATATACTTTTTAGTTATTTGACCACTCTAAAATAAATTGATGTGCGTAATGTCATCGAAATGCTTCTTTATTTATTACAAGTATTTATTATCAAATAAAATTATATCATATCGTAATAAAAAATAATTGTATAATTAAGTTGTTTTGTAGTATTACACTTCAAATTGGGCTATTAACGAGTTACTAATCCAGGATTTTATGATGACCACAGTAACTATAGATCTTTGATCAAATTATGAAATTAGAAAGAAGTTATTAGCATTGGTCTATGAGGTTAAAGTTACTAAACATTGAATTAACTGAACCACACAAAAGGAAATATCAAGGTCTCAAAATTCATGCTAAAAATGCTTGTCAATCTTAGAAGACGACATTTACAAGTTAGATAACACTACATCTGTAACTCATCTATAATAATTTTTTATACAACCTGATTTGCCTGGCTTAACAAGCTATTAATGGGTGAAAAATGAAAATAAATAAATAAAATATGTTAAATTGAATAATATGATAATTACTCATCCAATAATATCTTGCCAACTCAAATTGTAAAAAATCTTGATTGTAAATAAGTTATAGGTCTAGCATTATTTTTACAAGTTTAACGAGAAGAGAAAGTATTATATGAGCGTGAATTTCCAATGCTGGGTAGTACTTGGATATTTCCACCAATGCCCTGGAATCTGAAGTTCCTGTGTTTGAAATTTTGTTCTATTAGGTTGACACTGACCAATTTTGCCAAATTATTGGTGCAATTATTGAACTGACTGTTTGAACTTGTAGTCCAGTTTTGCTAGTTTTGTCCAATTAGTTTGTTTACAGGTAGCATTTATCCTTCTCATCAAGAATCAGAGCTTTTCAGTCCGTTTTAAATCTGCAAATATCTCATTTAGCAATGATTGGTATTAAAAAATGTGCACAAATTTTTGTTTTATCGAACTGCATTCTCATGGTCCAAAAACACAATTGAAGCTTACAGCGTTTTTCATAGTTTGCTGGCTGAGAATATGAATAAGCATTTTCCAACTTTGCAGTTGAATAACAAATTCCAAAAGAATTACACAGATATGTGACACCTTGAGCCACATGTATAAATTTCAGATACAGACTGAACAGATAGGCAGAAACACAAATCTAGATATGTGTCACGCGGATATTTGAAGCTGTTTTCGCTGCTCTATTATCATGTTAAAAAAAAGCTAAGATTTGCATATTGATGCAAACACCAACAGAAAATCACTGCAGCATGACTTTTTATCTGCCTTCCTGTGTGGTCATACTCAATTCATTTTCTGTATGTGACTTTGATGTTGAATCTTCACTGAAACCTCTTTGTGCGAAGAATCCTGGCTGTCTAGGCTGAGGCAACTCTACCCTTCTTTGCCAACATAAAAACTACAGATGACATTTCGGGCCTGTTTTGTGGAAGCTTTTGAACACATAATAAACCCAATTGAATAAATCTTTGAACTTGAGATTCAATGGAAGAATCTTCTAAACATTTATCCACTAGTTCCAGGGCCGTTCCATCAATCCACAGCAGCCAATCCTGATAATATTGCCGTATATTTGCTTTACTAATTCAGCAGAATGAATAAAGTATGTGAAAGAGGAGACAAAATATAATTTCTTTTTCTACTTACATGTCCAAAAAGATTATGATGGTGATCTAGATGGCGAAAACCTCTGTTTCTTTTGCCACTTATTATCTCTACCAGAAGCACACCCAAGCTAAAAACATTGGATTTTAATGAAAATTTGCCCTCAGTTGCACATTCAGGAGACATATAACCACTGCATCATTGTACCAAAATTGAGTTCTCAAATAGTAAATACTAAAACACTTATGATTCCAATAGTAGAACTTACTATGTTCCCACGTCTCTCTGTGTTTGCTTCTTTGTCATCATATATGAAAATTCTTGCCAATCCAAAATATGAAATTTTTGTTATGCACAAGCGGAAGCGATAACCAACAGAACAACCAAATGCATAACATAAACTATGCTAGATAATTGAATACAATAGCAACTAAAGAGGCAACCAATCAACCACAATGTAGAAATAGAAAGAACACCAAGATTTAACGAGGTTCGGTATAAATACCTACGTCCTCGGGTGCCGCTGAAAAAACTTTCCACTATCTTCAAAGAGAATACAAACTTTTGGGCCACAATACAAATACCACAACTATTGGGCCAAACTGCAATTACCCAAATAGTTGGGTCAAACTGTAATTATCCAAACAATTGGGCAATACTACAAATACCCAAAACAAAGGGGGAAAAATAAATATTACAAACTTTAAGGTCCTTACGAAAAGGCCCTTAAACTATAAGGTCTTAAATGTGGGACCTTACAAATATAGGGGGTAAAGGATATTTCACTTGGGATACATATATTTCTCCCACATAGCCTTTTTTATAAGGGCCATATGAGGCCCAATTTTGGAGTCCCACCGATGTGGGATCCTTGTTAATGCATATGAGCCAAAAAAATTAACAAATCTCCACCTTGGCGAATATGCCAACCCACCACAAGACTTTTCTTTTTCCCACATTCTCTATCACAACTGCAACGCCTCCAAATGCGCCCAATGGCGCAGTCAAACTCGCACAATGTTGATCAAGTCCAAATAATGACTGAACTTGATCGTTGTCACAACCTTAGTCAACACATCTGCGGGATTCTCGGCAGTCTCAATCTTCTGAAGTAAGATTCTTCCTTCATCAATAATCTCCCGCACAAAGTGATACCGAACATCAATATGCTTCGTACGAACATGGAACACTGGATTCTTCGCTAAGTGAATAGCACTCTGACTGTCAGAATAAAGAGTGATCTTCTTCTGCCCAATTCCCAATTCATCCAGCAAACCCTGTAACCAAATAGCTTCCTTCACAGCCTCTGTCAATGCCATATACTCTGCCTCTGTAGTAGACAAAGCCACTGTAGACTGTAAAGTAGACTTCCAACTCACTGGTGCTCTTGCAAGAGTAAATACATAATCGGTTGTCGACCGACGTTTATCCAAATCACCAACATAATTTGAATCAACATAGCCAATAGCATACTGACCACATGTATCATCTCTCTCAAAGACTAAGCCAACATCCACAGTTTTCAACAAATACCGTAGAATCCATTTCACTGCTTGCCAATGTCCTTTACCAGGATCATGCATATACCTGCTCACAACTCCAACTGCATGTGAAATGTCGGTCTCGTACACACCATAGCATACATCAGGCTACCAACTGCATTAGCATACGGAACTCGAGACATATACTCTCGTTCCTCATCTGTACTAGGAGATAAAGATGCACTGAGCTTTATATGAGGAGCAAGTGGGGTACTTACAGGTTTAGACTGCTCTGTAATGCCAAACCGTTGTAATACCTTCTTCAGATACTGCTTCTGAGTCAAACAAATCTTGCTTCTCTCTCTATCTCTGCTAATCTCCATGCCTAGAATCTTCTTGGCTTCACCCAATTCTTTCATCTCAAACTCTTGATTCAACTGAGTCTTCAACTTTACAATTTCTTCGACATTCGTCGAAGCTATCAACATATCATCTACATACAAAAGTAGATAAATGAAAGAACCATCACGTAGCCTTCGAAAATACACACAATTATCAAATTTGCTTCTTGTATACCTCTGACCCATCATAAACCGATCAAATCGCTTATACCACTGTCTGGGAGATTGCTTCAAACCATAAAGCGATCTTTTCAGTTTACAAACCAAGTTTTCCTTACCAGCAACTCTGAATCCCTCTGGCTGAGTCATATAGATTTCCTCTTCCAAGTCACCATGTAAAAATGCAGTTTTTACATCCAATTGAACTAGTTCCATATTCATCTGAGCTACCAAGGCCAACAAAATTCTAATGGAAGAATGTTTCACAACTGGAGAAAATACCTCATTGTAGTCAATTCCTTCCCTCTGAGCGTAGCCTCTAGCTACCAACCTTGCCTTATAGCGGACGTCATTCTTGTCAGGAAATCCATCTTTCTTTGCATATACCCATTTGCACCCAATTGCCTTTTTACCCTTCGGTAGTTGAGCTAGCTCCCAAGTTTTATTCTTCTGAAGAGACTGCATCTCTTCGCTCATAGCTGTCTTCCACTAATCAACTTCAGAACATCTGACTACCTCTCTATAAGTGGAAGGAACATCAGCATCTACAATTGGAAGTGCATAGGCCACCATATCAGCAAATCGAGCAAGTCTGCGAATCTCACGTCTTGGCCTATTAACTGTAATAGATTCTTGTTGCTGTTGGGGTTCCTGAGTAGAACCCTCCCCATCATCTTCCAAATCTCCCTCTGTCACAGGAGTACCATCATCTGTCTCAACAGATCTAACTGGGTTCAATGTCGTCGTTTCAAACTCTACCTACTACTGAGTATGCTCCACCTGCTGTGGAGTACCATTCACCTTTGTCTGATTTTCTGATTTCTTCAACATTGAAGACTCATCAAATGTCACATCTCTGCTGGATACAATCTTCCTCGAACTAGGACACCATAGACGATATCCTTTCACTCCTGAAGCAAATCCCAAGAAAATCGCTTTCTTGGCTCTAGGGTCCAGCTTAGATTCTTTCACATGATAATATGCAGTAGAACAAAAAACATGTAAAGAATCATAATCAGAAACAGGTTTTCCAGACCATACCTCCAATGGAGTTCTATCACCAATAGCAGCTGAAGGTAGACGATTAATGAGATGACATGCATAAGTTACAGCCTCAGCCCAAAATTCTTTGCCTAACCCAGCATTAGACAACATACACCGAACTTTCTCCAGCAATGTCCGGTTCATGCGTTCTGCCATCCCATTCTGTTGCGGTGTACCTCTAACAGTAAAATGACGTACAATACCTTCATCTTGACACAATTTCAAAAACTGATCAATGCAATACTCACCACCATTGTCTGTTCTGATATGCTTGATTTTCTTGCCAGTTTGTGTCTCAATCATCTTTTTCCATTTAAGGAAAGCACCAAGTACATCATCTTTTGATTTCAAACAGTACACCCAAGTTCTTCTGGAAAAGTCATCAACAAAAGTAACAAAGTAGTGCCTACCTTCCATAGATGCGGTTTTAGTAGGTCTCCACATATCTGAGTGAACATAATCAAGAATACCCTTGGTATTATGAATAGCGGTGCCAAATTTCACTCTCTTCTACTTTCCCAGAACACAATGCTCACAGAAATCCAGCTTGCAGGTCTTTGCACCTTTCAATAAGCCCCGTTTCACCAAACTGAATAAGGCTTTCTCACCTGCATGTCCCAAACGCATATGCCATAGTCTCGTGATCTCTAAATCAGCATCATTATCAGAAACCATAGCAGCTGATCCAATAACCGTATTACCATTATAGTAATACAGGTTGTTCCTTCTAGTGCCTTTTAATACCACAAAAGCGCCTGAAGTGACCCTCAGAATACCATCTCGAATAGATATACCACAGCCTTTAGATTCTAAGCCTCCCAAAGAGATGAGATTCTTCTTCAACTTCGGTACATACCGAACATCTGTCAGAACTCTAGTCAGTCCATCATGATTCCTCAATCGGATCGAACCTATCCCAGCAGTATGGCAAATACCATCATTGCCCATATACACAACTCCACAATCAAGCTCTTCAAACTGAAAGAACCAATCTCTATGTGGACACATATGATAAGTACAACCCGAATCCATAATCCACTCATCAGAACCAGAAGTGGATAGGTGACCAGCTAGACATATATCTGACTCACTATCATCCTCACGCTCAACAACACATGCATCAGAAACAGCCTTGCCCTTATCTTTCTTTTTCAACTTAGGACAATCTTTTTTCCAATGCCCTTTCTCACGACAAAAGGCACACTCATCTTTTTCTAATCTACCCCTCGACCAAGATTTTCCCCTTTTTCCTGGTTTTCTACTATGACTACGCCCTCTCACTGTCAATGTATCTACTGACTCATCCCTATGTTCTCTTTGATCTTTCTTACGAATTTCATAATTCAACAAAGCAGAACAAACTTCTTCAAAAGACAGTTTATCTTTCCCATGGATAAGAGTAATGCACAAATGATCTAAGTCATCCGGAAGTGAGCCAATCAATAGCATAGCCTTAATTTCATCTTTGAAGGTTTCATCTAAGTTTAACAAATCAGCAATTAACTTATTAAACTCATCAATATGAGAACTGATGCTCGTACCTGGTTTTAACTGGAAACGGAACAATCTCTTCAATAGGTACAGCCGATTCTCATTGCTTTTCTTCATATATTTGTTTTCCAGCGCCTTCCACAATTTGCTTGCAGATGTCTCCTTCGTGAACGGATACTTTTGTTCTCTACACAAGCAAGAGCGAATCAACCCACAAGCTTTTATATTCAGCTTGTCCCAATCTCTTGCACTGATATCTTCTGGTTTTGTTTCTTCCAGAACAATATCCAAATCTTGCTGATACAACCCGTCCAACACCTCACTCTGCCATAAGCCGAAATTATTTCGGCCATCAAATTTTTCAACATCTATTTTTGCATTTGTCACAGTCACTGTCTTCTCAGATATAGTAGACGATGAAGCCATAACTACCTCTCACAAATAAGCTCGATACACAAATCACCAACAACCAAGCTCTAAACAAACTATTATATTCAATAACTAGCAATCCAAATTCAATAGTCCAGAACAATAGTAAGTGCTTCAATGAAATAGCCACTAACTACCCAAAACCTTCGGCTCTGATACCAATTGTTATGCACCAGCGAAAGCGATAACTAACAGAACAACCAAATGCACAACACAAACTATGCTAGATAATTGAATACAATAGCAACTAAAGAGGCAACCAATCAACCACAATGCAGAAATAGAAAGAACACCAAGATTTAACGAGGTTCGGTATAAATACCTACATCCTCGGGCGCCGCTGAAGAAACTTTCCACTATCTTCAAAGAGAATACAAACTTTTGAGCCACAATACAAATACCACAACTATTGGGTCAAACTGCAATTACCCAAATAGTTGGGTCAAACTGTAATTATCCAAACAATTGGGCAATACTACAAATATCAAAAACAGAGGGGAAAAAATAAATATTACAAACTTTAAGGTCCTTACGAAAAGGCCCTTAAACTATAAGGTCTTAAATGTGAGACCTTACAAATATAGGGGGTAGAGGATATTTCACTTGGGATACATATATTTCTCCCACGTAGCCTTTTTTATAAGGGCCATATGAGGCCCAATTTTGGAGTCCCACCGATGTGGGATCCTTGTTAATGCATATGAGCAAAAAAAATTAACAATTTTAGGATTCAAATCGCTGTCTAGCAATACATTGCTTGCTTTCAGATCCTTGTGAATTATTTGAAGTTTAGAATCCTGGTGGAGGTAAAAAAGTCCTCTTGCAATCCCTAAAATGATGTCACAGCGCTTTTTCCATGACAATAGTTTGCTTGTTTTACTATCTGCACGTTACTGTCAACTTCAGTAACTTGTACAAAATCATAAAGTTCAGAGAATGAAAAAATTATATAACTAGATATTATAGGGTCCAGAGGTGCTACGAAAAATAATCAAGTCTAAGCTTTTATCGGACATATACTCATAGACCAACATCCTTTCATCTCTTTCAATGCAGCTGCCAATAAGCGCAACAAGATTTCTGTGTTGAAGTTTTCCAATTAAAACTACTTCATTCTTGAATTCTTCGGTACTCTGTCTTGAATATTTTGAAAGCCTTTTCACTGCAATTTGTGGTCCCTCAGGAAGATTTCCCTGTGTATTGTCACACAGATAAAGCTTGGTTTCCTATTCATTGAGTTGCAAGAGGATAACTTCTTTATTGTATATTTCATAAGTATATATAAATTCTATTACCTTGTAAACAGGACCAAATCCACCCTCACCAATCATGTTTGCTTTAGAGAAATTATTAGTAGCAGCAGTAATGGTAGCAAAATCGAATAAAGGCACTTCTATGCCCTCATCCCTCCTCTCCAGGCCTATTAAAGTTCGAACTTCTTCCTTAGCTGTTCAGCTTTGAACCATGACATCACTTTTAGAAAATTGTAAGAACCTGCTTAAGATGGGGCGATAACTTTTGATGCCCCAACATGAAACAAAGTTACCCAAAAAGGAATCATTCAGCAAGATTGGATGAATGCATTACCTTTGTTCATTCTCATCTTCCAAGCTTTGCAGAAGACAAACCCCAATATAACCACGCCAGAAATGGTTAAGACCGGCAGGAAAATCTTTATTAGTTTCCTTTTCTTTGAATGATTAACTGATTTGGAACAGAAAACATGAACAAATTTGATAAATTAGTTGAAATTCATTCTGTGCAATTGGCGTTCCCTATCAAACCAAAAACTTACCTAGTTCTGAAGCTGGGACACGTACAAAAATATCCTGTCCCCAAGTGAAATCTCCTGAGCACTCTTTAATGTCAATCAGGTCCCCAAACCACATCAAACAGCCGGTTTCCTTTTCCCCTTATATCCAAATTCGTATAAGCCTTGCAAGAACAGTTCTTCAAGCACTCCGCCTCACATTGCTTAATATCCATACTTCTGTTGGACTTGTACCACTTTGTGTCAGGTAATTTCATTTTAGGAAGCTTTAGAAATCCTTCTCCATTTTTGCAATCTGATTCCAATGGCAATTTCTTTACACCTTTTTGAGTGTCAGGTTAATTTCATTCACCATCTGATTTTGGAACGAACCCTTTCAAACACTGGCAAACCGGTGACTTTCTAATCCTGCAGTTGCCATTAGCACCACACTGTGCATAATTGTCACGAAGATCAAAAGGCCAAGAGTACAAGGTAATCCATTCTCTTCTGTCCACGTTCCATACAGGGCGCTGCAGTTTACCTGATTGATTCATTAGTAACCGAGTGATAGTCTTATCGTTGAGAGGTTTGAAAGTGAAATACAACTCATCATTTTCATTCACCAGCATTGGAGTGAAGATGGTTTTGGGCAACATGGGAATGCTACCTATTTGTTCACTGTTTACCATTCCATGGTCCACTGCGAGCCCCCTTTTTTGATCCTGTGCTTATAACAAACTCAGGTAGCCTACTAATGCCAAGTTTGAGACTAATTTCTGGTGGGATGGATCATCAGAACTTGTCCATGGTGTCAGATATCGCTGAAAACCAGTTTTCGAGTTCCATCCCAGCTTCATGCCTGTTAAAAACGTGTCTGATGGGCAATCAAAGCTCTGCCATAAATAGCTTTCAGGACTTGTGTAACTACTGTCCCTGAGAACGAAGTTTCCGGAATCTAGGATTTGTGCTACAGGATTTTCTGGCACCTTGGAAGAGTTGGAAGACCAGATAATGCTCTTATTTTGGTTGAGAAATACAAGGCTTCCATTGTTGTTGATAGTTAAGACTCCTTGCTTATCGGCAATTGGATCATTTCTTTTAGCAACCCACACAACTGCTTCATGTCTAATCTCGTACCATATCCCCAGATACCCATTTTTTGAGTTGCCTGGAGAGAAGAAACCGAGCTCGAAAGTTTGAGATGAGGAAATTAAAGTCTGACCATCATTAATAGATTTTCCTAGACTTATCATATCAGCTGCAGACGACAACTCCAAAATTGATGATAGAATCAAAGAGCAGAAGACTACGGGGAATTGAAGGCTCTCCCTTTGTTCAGAGAGAAAAAAGAAATTGCAGACTGTTTGCATTGGACAAGAAGATCATTTAGTTAAAACCAACCCTTTATAACTATTCTCATAGTTGACTTCGCCTACTTAAATTTCGTCATAGGTAACTAGGAGAAGCCAAAGGCAATATGCTGGGAAATTCTTAATTTATGGATCAGCTGGCAAGTCTTTCTCAGTCCTGGAACTCAAATTTTGAGGGGATAGAATACTTTGCCTGTTGTAGATGTGGAGTCCCCATCCCATTTGGATAATCCTCATTGGGAGTCCCACATTGATTGGTTAAGAGAAGGTCATGGGACTTATATATGGGAATAATCATTTATGGGGAGGCTCAGGAAGAAAAAAATGGTCCGAGGTAGACAAAAGCCTCGATGAAGCATACAAATGAATAATCATTTGTGGGGAGGCTCAGGAAGAAAAAAATGGTCCTTTGTTTGAGGGGGGGATTGTTGGGTGTACAACCAAAGTCCCACATTGGCTAGACATGGGAAAGATCATGGGTATATAAATGTGGACAAGCATTCCATTGGTATGAGGCCTTTTGGGTAGAATCCAAAAGCAAATCCATGAGGGCTTGGGCCCAAAGTGGACAATATCATACCAATGTGGAGTTTGGGGCTGTCCATAGTAACCCGACATTGCCAATAGCTTCCAGCATCAAAACTGTTGCCTAGGTCTGTTCTGCACCTTCGTGGAGCTTCAATGTCCAATAATAAACAAATCTTATACCAGGAATTTGAGCATCAGATTGTCACAATCATTTGAATTGTTCAAAACACCTCTAGTCTTTAAAGTCGCTGTTGCCATTCTTTTTGTTGAACGAAAGTCTTATTACTAGCTTTAACCATGGACGTGTTCTTTGATGCTGAACTTGCAATCTTTCAAAATACTAATAATTGCACAAGTGAATTCTTCTAAAATTGGATAACTTGTCACAAGCTTGCACTGAACTTCAGATGGTGTTTTACAGCAGAGTCAACAGGTTTCTCTTAGGAAAAATAACGGGCATAACAAGAGATGAGAGACACTGGAAACTCGAGAGTGAAGCATTATTTGGGCTGAAGTGTGAAACGTAAACCAGAAAAGGATGACAATAGCAGCTTGAATATGTGTGCAGAGTGACCCTGCCAACCTAATTATTTAGACATTTAAGCTCGACAGAATCTATATTAATTAGCCAATGGTCCAATGCAGTCAATTTTCTCCAGCCACGTTTTCCCGGACGAAACTCTACTCGCCACTTGGGTCTAGCTTTCGGTGGAACATGCTTCAGCATACACACGCAAAGTCAAGAACACATTTCATCCCTTTTTCTTATCATGCCAAACGTACAGTTAAGGCAGTTTTGACTTTTCGAAAAAGAATGTAAATATGATTTGATTCGCATTCCATATTTATATCAAGTACAATTATCATAAACTATAAATTTCCTACCTTGTAATATTGTCAAATTAATAACAATCATAGTTGACATACGAGAAGCTTTGGGATCTGTTTTCTTTTTTTTTTCCTTCTTTTGGAAATATTCATTTTCTTATTGATAGGGCCATTGACATCTGATGAATGAATTATCTCCATAAAAGTACTTGTTTATGATATCATTATTTGGGTAGTTAATCAAATTGATTAACAGTTCTTCAAGCACTCTGCCTGACATTCCATAATAACTTCGGTTGGACTTGTACCACTTGGTGTCAGTCAATTTCATTTTAGGAAGCTTTAGAAATCCTTCTCCATTTCGACAATCTAACTCCAATAGCGATTTCTCTGAGCATTTTTGAGTGTCAGGTGAGTTCCATTCATCATCTGATTTTGGAATAAACCCTTTCAGACGCTCGCAAACAGGTGACTGGCTAACCCTGCAGTTGCTATTAGGACCACACTCTGCATAGTAGTCACAAAGATCAAAAGGCCAAGAGTACAAGGTACTCCATTCCCTTCTGTCCTCGTTCCATGCAAGGCGCTGCAGTTTACCTGATTGATTCATTAGTAAACGAGTGAAAATTTTGTCGTTGAGAGGCTTGAATGTGAAATACAACTCATCACTTTCATTCAACAACATTGGAGTGAAGATGGTTTTGGGCAACATGGGAATGCCATCTAATTGTTTACCATTCCATGGTCAACTGCGAGCCACCTTTTTTGATCCTGTGCTAATAACAAACTCAAGTGGTCCATCAATGTCAAAGTTTGAGACTAGTTTCTGATGGGGACGGATTATCAGAGCTTTTCCATCGTGTCAGGTATCGCTGAAAACCAGTTTCCAAGTTCCATTCCAGCTTCATGCCTGTTAACAACGTGTCTGATGGGTAATCAAAGCTCTGCCATAAATAGCTTTCAGGACTTGTGTAACTACTGTCCCTGAGAACAAAGTTTCCAGAATCTAGGATTTGTGCCACAGGATTTTTCTGGCACCCCGGAAGAGTTGGAAGACCAGATAGTGCTCTTATTTTAGTTCAGATATACAAGGTTTCCATTTTTATTGATGGTTAAGACTCCTTGTTTATTAGCAATTGGGTCATTTCTTTTAGCAACCCACGCAACTGTTTCATGGCTAATCTTGTACCGTATTCCCAGGTACCTATTTTTTGAGTTGATTGGATAGAAGAAACCAAGCACGAAAGTTTGAGATGAGGAAATTAAAGTGTCACCATCTTTGATAGATTGTCCTGGACTTATAATATCAGTTGCAAATGACGAACTCCAAAATTAATGATAGCATCAAAGAGCAAAGGACTATGAGGAATTGAAGGAACGACATTCTTTTTTCATGGAGAAAAAATTGCACTGTTTGCATGTTAAACAAGAATATCATTTAGTTAAACCAATCTTTTGCTACCTATTCTCGTAGTTGACTTCACCTACTTAGGTTGTAACTTACCTAGGCGAAGCCAAAGCCAGTGTGCTAGAAAATGGGTAATCTCTCAGTCCTGGATAGAATACTTTGCTAATAACATCACCGTAAATGCCGTTACTTACCTCAGTTCTGTACCTTCGTGGAACTTCAATGTTCAATAATATACTAATCATATTTCAGTACTTTGAGCATCAGATTGTCACAATCCTTTGAATTTTCCAAAACGCCTTAGTCTTTCAAGTGGCTATAGCCATTCTTTTGTTGACCCAAAATCTTATTACTAGCTTCAGTAAAGGACCTGTTCTCTGATGCTCAACTTGTAACCTTTGAAAATACTGATAATAGTACATGTAATTTCTTTTAAAATTGGATGACTTGTCACAAGCTTGCAGTGAACTTTAGATGGTCTTTCACAGCAGAGTCAACAGGTTTCTCATACAAAAAGCAGTGGGCATAACAAGAGATGAGAGGCACGGGCAACTCTTTAAGTGTAAGCATTATTTGGGCTGAGGTATGAAACTTAAGCCAGGAGGGTAGAAAATTGCAGCTTGAATATGTATGTAGTGTCTCCCTGCAAGCCTAATTAATTAGGGTGCTAATTAGGCAATGGCCCAATGCTATCAATTTTCTCCAGCAACGTTTTCCATCCATGGAAAACCTACTCACCTCTTGGCTCTTGGCTTTAGCTTTTGGTGAAGCATGCTTCAGCATACGCAAAGTTAACAACACATTTCATCTATTTCTTTAACATACCAAACTTCCAGTTAAGGCAATTTTGATTTTTTGAACAAGAAAGTAAGGATTATTTGATTCGCGTTCCATCAGATCATCAAAAGACAGTTATGATAACATCATCAATTACCTACCTTGGGATATTATCAAATTAATAACAATCATGGTTGACATTTGAGAAGCTTTCTGATCCCTTTTTCTTTTTTACTCCTTTTGGAAATATACATTTTCCTATCGATAGGGCTTTGAAATCTGATTAATGACTCATCTCCGCATTAGTACTAGTTTATCATATCATTATTTGCATAGTTAATCAAAATTGATTATACCAAGGTAACAACTAGAAGCCTGGCAGTAACAAGTCAAGGAAATGGAACACAGTTCCTAAGTCAATTAAAAACTACGCAGCAGATTGTGAAGTTACGATATCAGTACAAATACCTAGTACAGTGGTTACCATGAATCTTTAGGATCTATAAAGTTGACCAAACTTCAAAGAAAACACCATTCAAGAGTTTGATAATCTGACAATATAAGTTCATAAAAGTTGGAATTCTGGTTCAACAGTTAAACAAGACAGACACAGACAAAAGGTGAATGGATCCATTCATAAAGAGAGCTCTCAGTTTGTAGGGTTTCTAACACTAAATAAAACGTAAGCCTCAACCCAAAGCAGTCCTCACAAAACCTAAATCCATAATCGAACCAGATCCCTATGCTTGGTTGCAACAATTCCTTCCTGTATGTAACACCTGCAGACCTGCAAAGACGCAACTATGTGATACTCTCTTATCATTATCTAACATATTGGAGCAGCCAGGGATAATTTATACTCTGATTCCTATTGCTTGGTGCTTTTACTTCGTGCTTGAAGTTTTGCAGCAACTTGGTCTTCTGACAAAGGCAAGTAGTAGATCCGAGGAGTTGCTTTAGTTTTACTGAATAGATCATCCAGAGTTACAATTGGTGGGTCAACTTTCTCTGGAAGTGGGGGAGGGGGTGGAAGTGTGAACCTTTCTCTTGCTGGGGCCGGGTGAGACAAGGGTGGTGGGGGTGGAAGAGTAGGCGGTGGTGGAAGCTGCTGTCTGAGAGCCGGTTGACGAGGCGAGGGCTGGGGCTGTGAAGTTGGCGGTGCTGTGGGAGCAGCAGAACCTGCACTGACAGGTGCAGCTGGTGCCTGAGGAGGAGCCTCTGCCCGCATTTTCACTTCCTGAGGATCAACAAACTCAGCCACTAATGGACGGCCACCATTATTTGGTGGCCATTGTATGTTATACAAGGCATTACGAGTCTCCGCAGCTTGTTCAACAGATAAATACTGCACCATCAAAGTAATTTTCATTAAACTGAGCTGATCAATTATTGAGAAATATACAAGCACAAATACAATTCATGTATCTTCCTGTGAGAGAATTATAATCTTACAGTAACATAGCAATGGGTCTTGATATGGTCCATCCAGAAACTAGTAACAGTTCCTGTTTTGCCTAGAAGCTCCTGCACAGCTTTCAGGGTAAAAGGACGCACAAAATGATCAATCCTGAGTGAATTAGTTGGAGGCTTTGGTGATGGTGGAACTGCCAAAAAACAGAAGTAAAATGGAAACTGTTAAGCTGTAAAATAATAAGATAGATCTTATATTCCAACTGAAAGAAAGATAACTCACCAATACGTTCTTTGGGTGTATCGTCACTGACTGCTGAATCAGATCTAGAGAGGTTACGTTTGAAACCAGTAGTAGGTTGGGATGTTTCCCTAGGCGTAGTGGTAGGTGTAATATTAGAACTTTGCTGTTCTGGAAGCTTAAGGCTTTCAGAGTTCCATCTACGTTGCCTCTTCAAAGGTTCATTGCTCCCCACTGCCTCTTGATCTGTGAAGCAAGTTAGTAAGACAGACATGGATGAAAGAGTTTGAGATTTTTGTCAAAAAACATATGAAACCAACTTAACATTCAATTATATTTCCAATAGAAAGAAAAAAGCAATAGAATTTTCAAAACTTCATCTAGAAAATCTAGGTATATTCTGCAAATCAATAGAACAAATTGGGGAATAAATGTAGGTGGAAACTTTCTAAAGAATAAGGATCTCAAATGCTTCCAAACCAAATCTTTCCAAGTAGACCTTTCTAAAGCACATGGCATATAAGCCTTTTGATTATGAGACATTTAACAAAAAGAAAAAAAGAAAAAAGATATGTGTCATATACTTCTCTCTGCATGAGATCTACTGTTATCCAATCACTTTTGGTCGCAATTATAGCTTGTTTCATCCCAAATTTGGGGACACGCTGTTATGATCAAGGGAAATTATTTGCCATGCAGATATTATGAAAGAAAACATAATTTTGTTGTAATTTACAATCCCAAGTTCAAACTAAAATGCACATCCTTGTTCATGTAAAATAACAGAAATGAAACATTAAACTAGTAACGTGGGGGAAAAAAGAAATAAATTCATGGGACAAAATAAAACTCTGAGAGCAAAAACATACCATTAAGTTTTCTTTTCTCAGCGGGCACAGCTAACCGACTCTTATTCTCAATATGGATTTCCATTTTGTCAGGGGAGAAACCATCTCCCACAACATCAACAGGACTTCCCTCCTTCACAATAGGAACTTCATCTTTCTCATTCCTATCCCTCACCTCATCAGAACTATCCTTTGAATCAATTTGTTTACTTTCCAGGACATCCTCCTCCATTGAGTCATCACCAGAACTTCGGTCTAAATTTAACTTCTCTGAATACCCAACATCTGCACTATCAATTTTCTTGCCCATTTCTGCATTTGTAGCATTTTTGTCATCTCTATCCTCAACAGATGGCTTCTTCTCAAGTGGCTCTTCAACATCCAATGGATGTGATTCACCATCAACTGGGACAACATTGCTAGATGATGGTTCCACCATCTCCGGTTTTAAAACATCTAGTTCTATTTTGACATTATCAGCAATTATATTATCCTTTAGTTCAATCTTTTCATTAATTGACACAGAATCAGTAGAAATAGAATCAGATTTTACTTGAGACCCTAAAATAGGGCTGACCTCAGATACCTGATTATCCGGAGCAGAGGTGTCAAGCATGTCATCCCTGTGCGGAGGCTTTAAATCCTCACTCTCCAGCTGGGCCCTTGAATCCTCAATCTCCAGCTGAACATTTGATTTTAAATCCCCCCCCTGTGTCTCAGAGTTCAGCAACTCTTGCCCACGCAATGCTGATTCGGTAAACACACTATCAGTAACTGAAGTGATAGTCTTCTCGGTAGTTGTAGGGGAAACCAATTCCTCTTCCACTCCAGCAGGTTTGTTGTCAACGGTCATGTCCTTCTCTTGGAATTTCTCATGACCTAAGCCAGCAACATTTTTGCTGACATTAACATCTATTAGCCCTTCTTGAGCTTCTCCTTGACCCATGGCAGCAGCACTGTCGTTGATGTCAACCTGAACCATGACATCATCCACCTTTTCATTTTCTTTACGGCTAGCATCTACAAATTTAGTTTTTCCTTTACTAACTGGCATAATCTTTGCATCTTTCACGCCAACTACAGGTTCAATGTCACTACCAATGCCATTATCTGCCTCCTTCGCAGCTTTTTCCCGTTCAATGCGAATGGCTTGATCCAAAAGTCTTATCAATTCCTCCTTTTTACCACTTGACTTCAGCTTCCGCCTCTTTAGCTCTTCTTTTAGCTCTGTCACCTTCCACTGATCAATTGGTCGATTGTCAAGAATTGGATATGGTGAAGACATCTTTTCCAACTAAAACTTACCTCTCAAATCCTGATTGACACATTAGATTCAATATGAAAATCAGCCACTTACAAAGCCTCATGCAACAAAAATATGCTATAACACAAAAAAATAAACATAAAAATAAAGCAACAATAAAAGAAACTAAAACTCTTAAAGTTAGCTGCTTACAACTAAAACTCTCATTCATAAACACAAAAAAAAAAAAAAAAACCTAAGACTTGTTCCACCAAATGGACCCTAAAATGGAGACCACAAATATAAACCTCACACAAAAATCTCATAATTATCTAAGACAACCCTGAATCAAATTTGTCAACCAGCTTACTATCAAAGAATTTATGCAACTCAAAAAAGACATAGTAAATTAATTCAGACCACAAACCCAATACCAAATACTCTAAAAATTTTTTAAAAAACCCTTCAGTCATCATTTCAAAGAAAAAAGGAAGAAAAATACCCCAGGACTAAGATAAGTCAACTAGTAGTCTTTTTCATTTTTACTATTTTCCTATATGCCCACTCAAATCAATATAGAAGATTGGCACCAGAAATATTTTTTGCCAAAAATGTATTACTATACTAATACCAAATAAACAAAACCCACTTAAAAAAAAAAAAGAAAAAGAAAAAGAAAAAAATCGATTACCCATTAAACCCTGAAGCCAGTTACCTAACTCGAACCTAAAACTGGGATTTAAGGTACTTTCTTTACTAATGTTCAAAGAATCGAACAAATATTGCGCTAGTTCACCGAATTAGCCATAAAATTCTCACCACAACACACTTAATCAACACAAACAAAACCGCTAAAGCCTAATAACAAAGCCGGCGAAAGCAATACAAAACCCTAAGCTGACAATGCCCAAATACAAAGCCACAACATCAATGCAATGCAGAAAGAGTAACAGAAGAGGAAACTCACAGAGATAAGAAAATACTCCGCCCGCTGAAACGATGAAGAGAGATAATGAAGTGAAAAAGTGAAAACCCTAATTTCACAACACAAAACCAACCATTAGAGAACACAAAAAAACAAACAACTAACACATCAAGAAAACCTAACCCAGACAGATAAAGACACTCTTGAATTGAAAAAAATCCACAGCAGCTAGCAAAAAACGACTGGAGAGTGAGAACCCCAGAACGGATTGTGCTTCAAAGCGATGTCGTTTTTGTATTGTTATCTAAATTTTTTGTTTCCTGAAAACAGAAACAGAAGGTAACGAAAACAAAGACAGAAAACAAGGGAAACAAAATAGAGATGATAATAGGGAGAAAAAGAGAATAAAAATGATTAATTTTTGGATAATTTTAATTTTTTTGGGGGAAAATTTTAGGGCTTGTTTTAGGGTTTTTATTTTGGTTTTGGTTTGTTCAGTTGTGTTGTCAGCTGGGTTGTGTTTAAGATATCGAAAAGAGGGAGTAGAATCTGATAACAAAAACTGATTTTCCTGCTTTTTTTAAATACCCAAAATATCCTCACTGGTACCCGAAATGAGGGTTTTTTGAACGGGCTAATCACACAGACACCCCCTTGGTTTTGGCTTAATTTTATACATATCCACTGTTTACCATTGTTAATCATTGAATACCTCTCACTTTTAAGAAATACATCATAGAGCACCCTTCTGTTAAATTTTTCGTTAAATGATGTCACTTTTCCATCCAATAAACTGCACTTACCAAAATACCCTTCAAAAAATTTTTGAAAGCCAAAATTGGTAGCACTCGAACCTCTAACATCCAAGAGACAAATTTTAAAATTACCACTACACCAAATTCTTATTTGATATTAATACATACAAACTTTATTATTTATTATAACATAACATTGGTTTTAAGATATTAAACTTTTTCAACATTCAAGTTATAAAATGACTTTTATTAATCATAAAATTAAAAAAAATAATTTTTTCCCTTTTACCCATTGTTCATCTCCTCTCTCGGCTCTCACTTTGTCTCTCATCTCTGCTTCTTCCTAGGTTCACTGCCACTCCTCACCATCATCCACCCCAAATCTGGCACCTCTCCGCCATTTCCCAACTGTGGTTCTGCCATTTCCAAGCCGAAAAACCTCTTCCACCTCCGTCTGCCTCCCCATTTCATCGCTCCACCACCAATCTCCTCTCTCCGCCAAATTCCGCCACCATCCATTGCGGTCCACCTCTCATCTTTTTTTCGACGATTTTCTTCCCTCCTAAACCCGATTTCACTTCTCTTCCACTTCTCAGCAGCTCTCTCCTCCTAAAGCCGATTTCACCAGTAGCTCTTTCCATCTCCTTCTAATTCAGTGAGGCACACCAGTATGGGATTTGGGTGGTGTTAGGATTTGGGTTTGATTGCTATTGGGGTGTTGACAACATTTTGGAATTGAAAGTAATTTATTGGATGCCGCTGTAATGGTGAGTGTTGCCGTGATTTTTGCTGCAATGGTGGGTTGGATATGAGTTGTGCTTGGGCGGCAGAAGACTAATCTATAGGTTAAGTATTGTTATTGTTGACTTTAAACACAAATGAGCTTGTAGCTTGGCAGTAGAGTAACACTTGTAAAAGTTTTGGTCCCGAGTTCGAATCCCAGTCTTGTAAAATTTAGTTTATTATATATATTATTGAATGTATATTATTAAATGACCATTATACCCTTCAATATTTAATATAATTACAAATATTTAACGGAAAATTTGACGGAAGGGTGCTCTATGATGTATTTCTTAAAGGTGAGGGTATCCAATGATAAAAAATGGTAAACAGTGAATATACATGAAATTAAGCCAAAACCAAATGGGTGTTTGTGTGATTAGCCCTTTTTTGAACGTCTCCCTTTTTTAGTAGAAACTATATTAACACCCTAAAAGCTAAAACCATGATTGACAAATACGGGACAAATGATAATCAAGTTAGAGGGGTTATTTAGAAGTTTTGCAAAAATTTTTTTTTCCTTTTATTTACGTTTAATTTCAACGATGAATATACTCTTTCAAAAGTTGTTAGATTAAGTTGATAAATACCTATAATTTTTATTTTATTTGTCCAAATGATATGAGTAAAATATAATACACGGAATTGATCAATGTCTTTTGTTTAAGATATAAAACCATTTAATAATATTAATTCGCAATAATTTGATTATTAACTTTCGAACTATATATTTCAACTTTTAATAACTTATTTAGAAAGAAATTTTTATTTCATAAAATTGAATTTAATTAGACAATAAAAAACTTAAAGATTTTACTCAAAGTCAAAACAACCCCTGTATCTTGCCCATCACAAGATTAACTCATAGATTCATAATTCACAAAATAATTTATTATATTACATATAAGGGTTAAAGTGTTAATATTTAAAATCTTAGGAGTGTCTTAATTTTCCTCCTAGACGAGGTAAATGAAACGTTTCTATGTTGCCGGTTTCGCTTTATATAAAAGGAACGCATTTACAGGCGTTTCTAGAGAAACACCTTTTCATCAAATTAATATTTAATAAATTAAAGCAACTTTTGAATCAGTTTTGAATTTTTTTTAATAAATTACATAAATAATTTTCTATGAATAAAATATATTTTGTGCATTTTTGAAACGGATTTGTTGCAATATCTGACTCCAAGAATAGTACGCATAAACCTAATCATATAATGATGCAACCATTTTTGTAAAATCTCTTTTATGATGTAACATAATTCCATTAGATGATAATAATATACAGTAAATGAAAGAGAATAATGATGTTACATCTAATAATAATATGCCTGATCTAGTTGTATGAAAATAATTGTATAAATTGATTATATACTTAATATTATCTTTCAGTTTAATATAATAACTTTTTTTAAAGAAAAAAATCATTTATAGAAAAAAGAAAGGAAACGCCCCTTGTTAGTTTAGATTCAAAGACTCTAGCAACGGAAATGATCCTTAATATGGAAAAAAAAAAGCATTTTTAAGAAAAAAAAAAACTTCTGGAAGTTATTTTATGAATAGAAAGTGTTTCATTGGTTAGGATACTTAGACCATTTATTTTGACTTCTCTAAATAAACTTTATTGAAATAAATCTTAATAAGGTAGAGCTTGTAAAAATAGAGTTGTTATAAAAAAAAGTTATTAATTGTTTGATTGGATAAATAACTATAGAAATGCTTATTAATATTAAATTATCAAAATAATTTTTTTAGAAAGGTAGAATAAGATAAATCTTCTAACATATGGTAAGAGTATACTTGATATTTTATAACTTTAAAAAAATTGAGATAAACTCTTACCAAAAGTAACTTTGAGCTTCACCTAGAAAATATAAAATTACTTTTTTAATCACGTATAAAAGCTCTTTTTACATGGTTGCCAAGCAATCTAAAAAGATTTAGTAGAGTTTTTAGAATTAAAATTTTTTTTGATCAATAAAGAAACTGAAACAAATGCGCTCTTAATACTCGTATTTAATACTCTTTTCAAAGAAATAATCTACTTTAACATTATTTAAATTTGGCTAAAAATATATGATAACTTCGTTGGTTTAATTTTTTAATAATGCTATTTTTATAAAGTTTGTATACAAAATTGATATGAAATCAAATAAAAAAAAATTATTATAAATTGTCAATATAATAAATACTAATTAATCATGTGACATTGAAATAATGTCATATTAATTTTATATATAAACTTTGTTTACAAACTTTGTAAGTATAGCATTTTTTCTTCTATTGATAAATATCTCTTCCGACAAATTTTAAAGCTAATAAAATTCTAGTATTTTTTAGCCACAATATGGAGTGAAAAACACTCAAACAGTGCTTTAAAAAAAAAAAAAAGTAGATTCGCGAGAGCCATGGACTAATCGTGCACTGTGTGCACCTTTTAGCTTTGGTGCTTTGTCGTAAAAAGTAGCAGAGGAAGAATGGCAACAAATTATAGTGCAGAGCTCTTATCAAACCTTCGATGCTATTAACGTCTACAATCAACAAGAAAACAAAATTGTAATTAATCAACAGAAACCCCTAAATGCCATCTGCACTTCCACAGAAACAGAGAAGAAAGAAAATGATTGAACTTATGGATACAGACATATGTTAAGAACCAAAACCACAAAGCATACAAAAGTCGATACATGTCATGCAGAAAGCTCTTTCCTTTGCATTAGCATTGTCATTTACAGGCTTCCTTTTTTATGCATCTCCCCCTGTAATTGTGTCTATACTTCTCTACTCACTTTCATCATCATTTTCCCGAAAGTTCAGGTGATTCATATTTTTTTCAAGTGGTGGAAGCCCATCTTCAGAGTCATCCGAGTATGCTTCATTTTCATTGGTTTCAGCTCCTATAGATTTAAGATGATTCATATTTTTTTCAAGTGGAGGAAGCCCATCTCCAGAGTCATCAGCAGATGCTTCATTTTTATTGGTTTCAGCTCCTGCAGCGGCAGAAAACAAACATTTTATTTTTCTTTACTGGGATTATACATCTAGTTTACCTCTCCAGTTTCTTCCAAACAGGTGAAAGAGTACCTTCTCCTTCTGGGAGAACTTTTGGAACCTGACTTTGTTGGGAAAGCCAAGAATTTTGGACTGAAATTATATCTGCACTGTTTCCACATTCAGAGTATGCCTTCAGCAGTTCTCTGCATTTGATTGCATAAGACATAAGCCCAGCACAGCACCCACCGAAGAAAATTTCAGAAATTACAGAAGGAACAATAAATTTTCAACTGAATAATTCGTTAGAAGAGTACTCAAAAGGACTCTATAGGTGTGCTTTCTTTGTTTATGTACTTGAAAGTGCACCTCAATCAATTAAACCGAGGTCTGTTAAACCAGACTATAAATTCTTGCAATTTCAACTTCTGATCATAATTGAGTGTAAATATTAATTGACAAAAGAGGAAAAAGATTCACAAAATTAATAAGAAATACGATCCGAGAATCTGAATGGAAGTATGCCAGTATTTGTCGAGAGATCAGAGAGTTAGGACTGGAATGTCAAGGGAAGCATCTGTTGAGGGGATTATATGCATCAACCTTAAATGTCCAATACAAAGAAAAGAAGTGCAGCACTTTAGGGCAGTCTGAAGCTATAGCTAAAATGGAGGAAGTGAGAACTACCAACTGATAGCTTTTGGTTGTCCTGTTTTTAACAATTGCAGGAGTACTCCAATTTTGACTTTTAAACAAATTTTCTGTATCTCTTTCAGAATAGACTTTTATCTTGGCAAGTGTTTTTCCAATTCTGAGAGAAGAAAAAAAGATGAACACAAAATTACCTGTTGAGGGACAGGAATGCATGACCCCATTTGAACTTGCCTAGCAACAAATTTGCAGTTTCCTCTTCCCCACTGTTGAAGTATAAATTAAAATGTGAAAACACATCAAATTCTTAGACAAAAATTTCAGTGGTAAGTTCAAAACAAGCTGATGAGAACAAAGCAGTGGTAGAATTCTAGAAAAATGGCCTTTGAAGGACTTTTTTTTTTTTTTTTGTGGAAAATAATCAAATAATCCACCAAGTTTAATATATAAATGCTTGCAACGTAGAATGTATGATATTCAGCTGTCATAAAATTCATTAGAAAAATAATCAAAGAAACAAAACTGCAATGGATCAACTGAAAGAATATAAGCTAAATACTTTTGATGATATAATCATCTCTATTGCTACTATAACAATGGTCTAATGAATTATCAGGCATCAATCAGTGAGGACACGGTTACTATACTGTTTTAAATTAAAATAAGAGGGAGAAATTTGATTACCATATAATTAAAGCTGCAGATAATGCCTCTACACAAGAGAGCTCACAAGGTCGACCATAATTTACAGGATTTGCTGCCACCAGCCACGGTACTGCAATTCCAAGAACTTGGTCAAAATCATAGAGACAGCATATGCAGTTTTAAGGGAAAAGAAAATGATTATGAAGTTTGCAATCAAATTTCTATGTCCTTCAGTTACTATAAAGTACAGGGCTTGCTTAATAAATTTACAACTTTAGGGGGAAACCAACAAAAATTACATTTTATATAAGAACTGTAAAAAGCTAGTTACATCTTTAAAAGATGACAAATGAGTTAAAGTCGAGCGCCAAGAGTAAAGATTTAAGCAAAACTTTTTACAAGTTGCGTGCTCCATCAATAGCAACTTGGAGAAAGCCAAGAGCAGATTTCTCATGTCAACAAGTGTTAATTACTACATGTGAAAGGACACAGGTATGTAAAATGTGTGCTCTACGTTACTAACTAATATCTCCTTTAGACAAAATGTTTGTTTGTGAAACAGAGTATTATAATATTCTAATCAGTGTATTCTTTGCAGGGTCGAAATTCATACACAGGCGAGGAGAAGCACAACGCAGCTTCACGAATGGTACATCCCCCAAGCGAGCCCACGAACAATCAACAACAGCTAACCCTTTTCTCTTAATCAAGCTGTAATCTTCTTTTGATACACAGTGAGTCCCAACAGGACTGCCCACAGAAATACATAAAAGATAGTATGAGTACTTAAACAGACATGCAGAAACGAACATACCCACATAAAATAATTCCCTTAATATCATAAAGGAGCTAGACGGTATAAAGAATTGGAAATGCTGCAGCAATTTACTGTTGTCTCCATGGGAACCAATCATTTGACGGGTCAATCAATGGTCAGGAAGTCAAACAAATTGTTTTCCAATCATTGATAGGTGCATCCTTTTGAACTCAAATAGATCAAGAAGACAAGAAACTTATTTATTTATTTATTTTTTTGATAACCCAGAAAAGAAGACAAGAAATTTAAGTGTATTCAAAACTTCATGTCCAGATAGCCAAGGGCACATTGTGGAAAAAATTATTAGGATAGCCACGCAAAAGAATTGAGATTAGCAGCCATTTATTCCTCATTACCCCCTTAAGATTTTTCAAGACACCGAAATTGATGTTTACAATCAATACATAATATAATCTGTTCACATACGAGAGAGAAGCAATTGGACAATGTGATTAACAAGGAAAGATAAAAGAAATGCTGTAAGTACCTTAAACAAATACCCCCAAAGCCACTACTCACACGTAGCTCCTGCATCAAATAGTTCAGTAATCCAAGTTAAGACCATCTGAACAGATAAATGCCAAATCTTCTCAAATCATCATACTTAAAGTTAACATATGATAGCATAAGAAGCTGCAAAAGTGATTTAACCTATAAAATTTACCAATTATCTTAACATGTTAATCATTCAAGTAACACTATCACTTAAGACAATAATGCAGTCAATTGAGTTTAATAAACCTCTATAGAGACAAATAAAACAGCTATAAAAATGAATAACCGACACATGATTGAGAGGAAAAAACATATGCAGCAGATACTTTCTTTCAACAAGCCAAATCTTGAAAGCTTGCGTCCGGTGCATCTCTTGGCATCACATTGTCCAAAATCCTAAATCAACAACAAAGAACAACCAATTAATTCCACCATTCCTACAATTCAAACATTAGCTCATAAATTAGAATCTTCAACATGGGTTTACACAAATCCATCCATACCCACATTGCAAGCTGAATTTTAGGAACTTGGGGCTCATCTTCTGTCGCTGCAGACACATGAAACCCATTAGTTTCCGAAAAAAAGAAAAAAAAAAACTCATTACTATTACTCTTTTAAAAAATACCACAGCGGCAATACATCAAACACCTTGTGTTCCAAAAAATTAAAAATAAAAGAAGGCTACATCACGCAGTTGATACCTTCATCGTGTGGGAGAGACTCGCCTTCTCTGAAAAGGGTAAAGTCGATAGTGAGTGTTAGAACAACGAATATGTTGAAAATCAGGAAGTAAAAAATAAAAAAATAAAAAAATAAAAAAATAAAAAACCTTTCGAGTTGATGGAATCTGCTGGATTGGCCACGGTGAGACTGATGGGTTTTGAACCTCCTGGGCTTGTTGTGACCCATTTTTGATATTATATTCTCCAGTGAAACTGATCACAGTCGACTTTCCGGTTGGTTATTGAAGTTAAATTGTATTGCCTGCTTTGAACTTTATATATGTATGCCTCGAGGGATAGGCAGGGTTCTAAATAAAAATGAAAAACAGTCGACCGCCCTATTATCTTATAAAAATCAATTGTCTCCTCTATTGTTCTAAAAGTATCAAAGACCTTTTAAATACTGAATATTCTAAATGAATTGAAAATAATTGGGAAAAGTTCCAGTGTTGTGATGGAGCTTTTTTATGCCACCTTTGGTTTGAAAATTATTCTTAAATAAAATTGTTGTGGATGGAATGAGCACGCATGAATTTTGATATATCCATATTGCAAGCTTTTGTATCAGGGCTAAATGTTAAGAAACCAATTCATCTAAAAGTTTTATCTCACCTTTCCAACTATTTTGTTCGCTTTTTGAGTTGCCGAATTCTGTTGCTAATGGTTGCCAATAATTAAGAGTGTGTTCTTTTATGAATTCAGTATTTTTGTTTTCAATTGAATTTAGGTACATGTGATTGATTTTGAATTATTTTGAATTTTGAAATGAATATGTGGTTGAGATTGAATGTAAATTTATTGAAAAATGTGCAACACAGAAAACAGAATTTGGATTCATAAAAGAACAGAGCCTAATAAAACAGAAATCTCAAAGACTTACAAAGTAAAGGGAGAGTTATGATATTAAAAAAAAAAAAAAAAAAAAGCACTGCCGAGCAGACATGCTTAATTTGGGAAATAACATGCAGCCTTGAAAGTTCTTTTGGACTTATGAACTGTGCCTAGGTTGCTAATGTGCATGTCATAGTCTATAAGTTGCTGATCACTTCTACCTTTTTCATTCTGTACTTTCTTTTCTAATCGCTTGGTTTAATTGTATAAATACAATGCTTTTGCTTACCTGCTTTCTTTCCTCTTCTCAAATTTCCAGGAGTTATTTGGCTCCATTGAGGGAAATGTGTAGTGCTTGGCCAGATTAGAGTGGAAAATGTTTTAGTTTACGGTAAAATTCTCGTTAACCTGTGGCATCTTATAGCACCATCAGATATCATGTCATGTCTGTGACTGCCATGCCTCATCTTTCTGAAGAAAACGTACCCCAACGGGCTGGCTGGACATTAAATTATTGATATAATCTAAATTTGATGTTCATTTCTGATCCATTGGATGATTTTTTTTATTTTTCTTTTATTTTTATGTTATTGTAAGGGATAATTCTAATTTGTCCCCTGAGGTTAAGCCTAAAAAAATTGAAGACCTCAGTTTTCTGAAATCTAAGAATGCCCCCTGAGGTTACTGTAGCGCCGTTAGATTTAACGGAAAATGTATTAAACCGTTAGATTTAATAAAAAATGTATTGAATAATAACTTAATGCTAATATTAGATTTAACAAAAAATATATTAAATAATAACTTAACGATAATAAGCAGTAAAATAGACTGTAATACCCTTTTCTAAATAGTTTCTAAAGCGTTAAGTTACTATTTAATACATTTTTCGTTAAATCTAACGGTGCTACAGTAACCTCAGGGGGTAATTTTGAGTTTCAGAAAACTGAGGTCCTCAATTTTCTTTTGGCCTAACCTCAGGGGACAAATTAGAATTAACCCTTATTGTAATATACTTTTCTCTCCTGATTGAAGGTAAAAGTTATCCATGTCCATGACCTCTATGCCGTATGGTATGATACCTGTAATTTATTATTATAGTGGGTGCATATTATTCTCCCCATATGTTAGTGTCAAAGTCTACTACATATGCATGTGTCATACACATGATGAGTTTTGATCAATTTGTGATAAAACAATAATATTATTTTTATTCCTATTTTAATGTTTCTAGAATTATATTTTAGGAAGTATTTGATTTGTAATAAATATCTTTTTAGATTAGGATATAATATCTTATATCCTAATTAGAATAGGAGAATATTTATTTATCCTAATTCCTTTTGGAGTTTGTTTATAACACTTTCTATTTTATTTCTCCTAATTCTAATATGATTTTGATTAAAATTTTTACAGGATTTCTAGGAGATTTCGGTAAGACCTCTCACTATATATATACAAAGCTATTCAGGTGGCTGATTACGTGATTGAGAGATTAACTTGTTGGCTATTTTGGTTATGTGAGAGTCTTGAGTTCGGCATTTCATGAATTCATAGAAGAGAGCTTCAACGCAAAAGGAATGTCTTCATTGATTTGATTTTTTAAGTCTTTTGATTCATGTATGAGTAGTAGAAATCGTACATGAGTTGTTGATTGAGTCTGTGTGAGTTAGTAGACACTTGGGATAACTTGCGGGTTAAGTGTTTATGTAATTCAGTGTCAGACGTCATTGTTATGTGTAACTTTTTTTTTTGTTATGTGTAACTTAATAATGTGTTGTTAAGTTATCTGCGATAGAGAGTGAGCAGTGTCACTAGAGTTTAAGATCTTGGCAGGATTTTGTTTATCAAAGATTAGGTCAGTGTGTGAGAGTGAGTCAGCACTGTAAAAGGTCCTAAAGATTGTACAAACAAGAACTTAGTGAATTGTAGCTCTATAGCTATCCATGGACGTAGGTTTCATAACCGAACCACGTAAAAATCCTCTTGTGCCGATTTACATTACAGTTTACTGTTATATTTCTTATAACTGCATACCTCCATAACTATCACTATAAGAAACCAAAGGTAAATGCTCTTTGGCTTGGAGAAAGCATTTTGCTCGTGTCAGGTCAATTGACAATCACCTTTACGATTTTTCTTTCGAAACGTGTCTCCGTATAGTTGTTAGTGTTGTATCTGCGCGTCTAATGACTTGGATATCTAAGACCATAGTTTGTAAAAACTCTATACATATGATACTTTGCTGCCTATCACGTTGGGTTATAGCTTGTAGGTGTGCGCTTAATATTTATAATTTATTTTTTAATACGTTTTTGTATGTCTCCTCACGTACAAGGATAGGGAGTCATACTTAATAATATGGAGGGGACTTACAAGTGAGTTAAAAAATAATACTTTTTAATTATTTTTTAAAATAATATGGAAGAGATTCAAACTTTAAACCTGGATGATGAATAATTCAAGGGACAAATTTTTTCTTTAAGATATTCTTCTTCACCATTGATTTCTTGTTCAATAATTTGATTAACCCAACCCTCCCTCTCCTATTAGATTCTTCCGCTTTTTTTAGACTTGTTTTATTTTTTGATTGATGCAACACGTATGTTATTCTCTTTTCCATTAAGTTTCTTCTACGTATTTGGCATGTGTGCTTTAGCCCTTTTTTGGGTTTTGCTATTAGATTTTTCAATTAGAGTTGTTAATGGAATGGTAGAAGTTCCAAACTTCCTCTCTCTTCTATTAGTTTCTTCCGCTTATTTTAGCTTTATTTTATGTTTTGATTGATACAACATGTATGCTATTCTCTCTTCCATTAGGTTTCTCCTACTTATTTGGCATGTGTGCTTTAGCACTTTTTTGGGTTTTGCTACTAGATTTTGTTGTTAATGGAATGGTAGAAGTTTCAAACATTTGGTACACTCATAGAAGTCTAAAAAAGGACTTTTTTAAACGTAAAAGAAAGAAATAATAGGGTATTTTTGGAATAAAAAAGATATATTTGTAAGATTAAAATTTTTAATATAATTTATTTAAAAAGAGATTTTATGAGACTTATATAACAAAACTCTTATTTATTTAAATATATATATATTTTTTATAATATAGAGGAGATTTGAACATTCGAACCTTAGACTTTTAAGTCATTATGATTATGATATTATGTTAAGTTTGTCATTTTTTTTTTCTAAAAGCTTAAGTTTTTAGACGTATGCTTAACATTTATGTTTATTCTCTCATAATTGTCATTCAATATTTTAGTGACAACTTTCGTCGAAAGTTGATATCATTTTAACTTATTTCTTGCAATTTTTACTTCTATGGGTATCTGACTTTCGTTTTTAGTGGATAAACCTTCTGCTTTATCATGGCTTGATCCAGGAATGACATCAGTGGGTATTGCTTGAATAAAGTAAATTCTAGCTAGGTAAAGTATTTGTGTATTTCTCACTTGGAGAGATTGCATGCAGTAGCAGCATGGAGGGCCCAATGTAACATTGGAGTGTTGCATAATTGATTGAGTAGTTGCGAGCGGCTATAAATATACAAAAGAGAAAAAGATTGGCTCTAGCTAAAATCTTTTGAAACCAATTAATGTAACTGCTGTGAAAACTCTTTGGTGAGTACTGACGGAAAAGTTTCGTCTAAAATCTGTTAGCAACTTAGTAGAAACTGCTCATTGCCTTGCTGCTGCAATATTCTTGAGTGAGAACAACACGATCAACTAATCAATATATTTTATTAAAGAGTGTGCAAAGCCCTTTTGAGTAACATATTAAGCTTTTAACAATCAAACAAAAAATTTACAAGGCATATATATAAATCTTCTTGGAAAAGGACTAAAGTAGAATGCTATGACGCTGAGTCAAGTGGTGCATAGAAAGTAGGATCAATTGAAATATAAAACCCCAAGTGGACAGGTGTTACACCCTTGACACTTGTGCATGCTTGGCATAGCTTGCCTTGCGCTATGCCAAGGCTTGATGGGGCGGCAAGGGTGCACGCCCATGAGAAGCGCACGGGTGAGCGCTTAAGCAGGGTGGGATGACACGCACGCACGGGTAACGGGCGTGATGTGTGGAGCGCACAAGGGTTGGGCGCGACACAACAATGCTACGCGCACATTGAGGCAACGTAGCGCATTGGCACTAGCACATGCATGCATGCGGGCCGGACGCTTGCGAGATAGCAAGTACAAGTACGCGCACGGGTAGCGCGCCACAAAATAGCAACATGGCGCACATCAGCGGTTCATGGTGCAAGTGGGCGTGTTAGTGGGTTTCAATCATGGCACATGTCCAGGAGGATTATGGTTCCTAAAATTAAGGAAGTAGTGGGATAGAAGTTATTCCCTAAAGTGTAGGAAATGTAACTTCCCCACTAACTTAGAGGTTGAGAGGGCTCAACCATATCCTTGAGAATAGGAAGGAAAGTGGGTGGTTAATTCCCATATCTCATGCCATGATCTACAATCATGGGTGGATATGCCCATGAGAGAAAATAGGAAGTTATGGGAGGATAACTTCCATGATCTCCACTCATGGAGAGTGGAGAAGGTATGTGGCAGCGTAGGAGCGCGCCACCTAAGCCTAGTAGTTGGGGATGTCAACTACATGGACCATGTGGCGTCTAGCCCATGGAAATAAGACCTAGCAACCAGGGATGTTGGTTGGCACTTTTCCTATAAATTGTAGCAAGATGGTGGGCTGGAAAGATACGACACACAAGACACAAGACACAAGAGGAGAGACACCAACGAGTCAAGTAAGAGAGTACTTACTCGAGTGGGGCAAACACTTAGCGAATGGAGTAGCTAGTGTGAGTGTTAGTGTTAGTGTTTCCAGCACACATCTTGGGGCGGATTGTATTCTTTTCTTTGAGGCAATAAAAAGAAAAGTTGGAAGTGGGACTTCCGTAAATCCTTTGTGTGCATTTCGAAAAATTGTGGGTTGAGTTACACCAACCTTCGGGTGATAACCTCCAAAGCGGTTTAACGAGTAGCTGGCTGAGCGGGACTTAGCGCTATCGCAGGGCATTCCGCTTATCAACAAAAAGTCCTGTGACAAGTGGTATCAGAGCCAGGTTAAGGTAACTGTGCGTGTGACTCATTTCTTTCTACTCACATTCTATTCATTTTTCGAACAATGTCTGGCGAGACACTCAAGGATCGAGTGGCACGGTTGGAGGTGTTGGTCGGTTCACCTCAGGCTCAAAACGTGGGGAGCCTAGAGGAGAAATCTGAGATGCTTATGACTGAGGTTGCTACTATACGTGGGACTCTAGAGGAGTTCATGTGTGAGGTACATGAGAGATTTGATGCTATTTCAGAGGATATTGCTGCTTTGACGGATACATTCAAGCGGAGTCTTGTGAATGTAGACGACGAGGTGAAAATACTCAAACAAGCAGTGAGTAATGCACCTGGGGCAAGTGAGACGGTCACTTCCAAGATTAAGGTGCCAGAGCCGAAAACCTTTGGCGGGGTGAGGAATGCCAAAGAGCTTGAGAATTTCTTGTGGGATATGGAGCAGTACTTCAAAGCTGCTAGAGTGCCCGAGGCCGAGAAAGTGAATATCACAAGCATGTACTTGGCGGGTGATGCGAAACTTTGGTGGCGCACTCGCATCCAAGAGGATGCCGATGCAGCACGACCAACTATTGAGACATGGGAAACACTCAAACGGGAATTGAAGGGTCAATTCCTACCTTGCAATGCGGGATGGCTAGCAAGGGAGAGCTTGAAAAAGCTCAAGCACAATGGAGCTGTGCGGGAGTACGTAAAGGAATTCAGTTTTTTGATGTTGGACATCAAGAACATGTCAGATGAGGACAAGCTTTTCAATTTCATGTCGGGATTGCAGCCATGGGCGCAAGCTGAGTTGCGTAGGCAAGGGGTAAAGGATTTACCCAATGCAATCACTGCTGCGGATGGCTTGGTGGACTTCAAGCTTGGGTCTCCTTCTCCACCCAAGAAGTCCGAAGGAAAGAAAAAGTCTGGAGCTTCCAAACATGATAGCAAAAAGAGGAAAGTCGAGTCCAGCAAAACCAAGCACGGAGATTCGCACAACAAGAAAAGCAGAGGTATGGGGTGCTTCATATGCGATGGACCTCATAGGGCAAAGGATTGCCCAAAGCGAAGTCGGCTTAATGCCTTGGTGGCAGATAGTGAGCACAAGGAGAACGAGAAGGGGGTAGTTCCTACTCGTATGAATTCCTTGCAATTGTTGAATAATATCTATGGCATGTGTGACACTACGGGGCTCATGTATGTTATGGTGTATATTGACGGGTAAGGGTTGCACACTATGCTTGACATGGGTGCTACACACAACTTCCTAGCATTGAAGAAAGTTGATCGACTAGAGCTTGGCATAGTGAGTTCACCATGTCAAGTAAAAGCGGTGAATTCGGGAGTGATGCCAGTTTGTGGGACGGCTCCTGCGGACATACAGATTGGTTCGTGGGAGGGGTCGATCAATTTGTCGATTGTGCCCATTGATGACTTCGAAATGATATTAGGTATGAAGTTCTTTCTTCAATATAATGTGTCTTTGATTCCTCATTTACGTACCATTGAGATACCGGATCCTACAAATTCAGTTACTGTGAAGTGCCAACTGTTAGCAAAGGGGAGAAATGGAGAGCTATCACTCCAATCCGCTAAACAGTTTAGCACAGGCTTGAGGAGGGGAGAATCTTCTTATGTGGCGGCACTGGTTGAGATCAAGCCGGATCAGGTTGTGGAAGTACCTGATGAGTATGCTGCCTTATTGGAGGAGTTGACGGATGTAATGCCTCCAACACTCCCAAAAGCCTTGCCACCCAGACGTGCAATTGATCACCACATTGAGTTGGAACCTGGTGCAAAACCCCCTGCCCAAGTTCCTTATAGAATGGCGCCTTCCGAGTTGGCGAAACTTCAGAAGTAACTAGACGAGCTGCTGGATGCGGGGTATATTCAGCCTTCTAAAGCTCCCTATGGCGCGCCAGTGTTATTCCAGAAGAAGCAGGATGGTACCTTGCGGATGTGCGTGGACTATCGTGCATTGAACAAGGTAACAGTTAAGAATAAGTATCCTGTCCCCAATGTTGCTAACTTATTTGATCGTTTGGGACAAGCCTCGTACTTCACGAAGCTGGATCTGCGTTCAGGGTATTGGCAAGTTCGGATTGCAAAGGGTGATGAGTTGAAGACGGCATGTGTCACTAGATATGGGTCTTTTGAATTCCTTGTAATGCCGTTTGGGCTTACTAATGCCCCGGCTACATTTTGCAATTTAATGAATGATGTTCTTTATGATTATCTTGATCGCTTTGTGGTTGTCTATTTAGACGATATTGTGGTGTATAGTGAGACCTTGGATGATCACCTTGATCATCTTAGGCTGGTGCTCTCAAGGTTGCGAGAACACCAACTTTATGTCAAGAAGGAGAAATGCGAATTATGTAAACGGGAAGTGATGTTCCTAGGGCATTGGGTGAGCCAAGGCAGAATTCGGATGGATGAGAGGAAGGTCAAGGCGATACTTGACTGGCCCGCACCAACAAAGGTGACCGAGTTGAGATCTTTCTTGGGGTTGGCTAACTACTACCAAAAATTCATTGAGGGATACTCGAAGAAGGTGAGTGCTCTTACGGATTTGCTAAAGAAAGATCGAATGTGGGATTGGACGGGGGCACAAAAACATGCTTTCGAGAAAATAAAGAGGGCAGTGGCGTCGGAATCGGTGTTGAAACTACCCAACTTTGGGAAGCCATTTGAGGTACACACGGATGCATCCGATAGAGCCATTGGGGGTGTGTTGGTCCAAGATGGTCATCCGATAGCTTTCGAGAGTCGAAAGTTGAAAGATGCGGAGCAATGGTATTCTACACATGAGAAGGAGATGACAGCGGTAGTGCATTGCCTTACCATGTGGCGACATTACTTGCTAGGTACGAAATTTACTGTGCTTACGGATAATGTGGCTAACACTTATTTTAAGACGCAGCGAAAATTAACTCCAAAACAAGCAAGATGGCAGGAGTTCCTTGCTGAGTTTGATTTTGTGTGAGTACACAAACCTGGGCGGCAAAACCAGGTAGCGGATGCTCTCAGTCGCAAGGATGTTGAGGCCTATGTTACAGCCTTAACATTAGTGGAATCAGATTTTCTTGACAAAGTGAGGCAACAAGTAGATGAGGATTCTGCTTATTGCAAACTCTGTGATGAGATCAAGCAGGGGCTTGTGCGGAGATATTGGCTCGAGGATGGGCTTATTTATGCACGTGACAATCGATTGTATGTTCCTATGGGTGGGGACTTACGAAAACAATTGTTGAGGGAGACACATGACCCTCATTGGGCAGGACATCCGGGGGTTGATAGGATGGCGGCGTTGTTGGAACGTTCGTATTACTGGCCCAAAATGATGGAGGACATAGAGGTATATGTCCGAACTTGTCTTGTATGTTAACAAGACAAGACGGAGAGGGCAAAGCCAGCTGGGCTTCTTCAACCTTTACCGAATCCAGAGAGACCATGGCAGTCAGTTTCTATGGATTTCATTACGGGTTTAACAAAGGTTGATGGTTTGGGATCGATTCTAGTGGTTGTGGATCGATTTTCAAAGTATGCAGTGTTTATGGCTGCACCACATTCATGCACAGCTGATGTGGCAGCTGAACTATTTTTCAAAAATGTGGTGAAATACTTTGGCTTACCGGAAGACATTATTAGTGACCGTGATGCTAGGTTCACGGGCAGATTCTGGATAGCGCTCTTCAACACCATGGGGATAGAGTTGAAGTTCTCGACTGCAAATCATCCTCAGACTGACGGGCAGACTGAGAGGGTGAATGCGCTATTGGAAGAATATCTACGACACTATGTGACAGCAAGTCAGGCAAACTGGGTGAGTTTACTTGATACAGCACAGTTTTGCTACAACATCCATCGTTCCTCAGCAACGGGAATGAGTCCAGCAGAGTTGGTAATGGGGCAACAGCCATTGACTCCTCATTAGGTGGCTTTGTGTGATATCAAGGGGAGGTGTCCCGCAGCGCACAGGTTTGCGTGCAACAAGCAGGAGATGATTGAGCAAGCCATGGATAGCTTGGCTAAGGCATCTCGACGCATGAAGAAATATGCGGATGCTGGTAGACGGCCACTGGAGTTCAATGTAAGAGACAAAGTTTTGTTAAAGCTGACGCCTCAGATATGGAAGAAAATCAGTAGCAAAGCGGTACATCGAGGCCTGATTCCAAAATTCGATGGCCCTTTTGAGGTGGTTAAAGGGTGGGTCGTGTAGCTTACAGACTTAAGCTACCTGAGAGGTTAAAGGTTCATCCAACCTTTCATGTGAGCTTCCTAAAGCCCTTTCACGAGGATTTGGCTGATGTTAGGCACCAACAAGCCAAACGAGCTCCTCCGATGATTCGGAAACAGTTTGACAAGGAAGTGGAGAAAATCCTTGATCATAGAACTTTGGGGCAAAGTAAAAAGAATCGGAGAACGGAGTATCTGGTTCAATGGAAAGGTGGTAGCGTGGTGGATGCTACTTGGAAAAAGGAAGTTACACTGTAGCAATTTGAAAAGCAAGTGAAGGAGTATCTTGACACCCTTCTGACGAGGACGTCGGGCTCTTCTGGTAGGGGTGGTTTGTTACACCCTTGATACTTGCGCATGCTTGGCATAGCTTGCCTTGCGCTATGCCAAGGCTTGATGGGGCGGCAAGGGTGCACGCCAATGAGAAGCGCACGGGTTAGCGCTTAAGCAAGGTGGGATGACACGCACGCAAGGGTAGCGGGCGTGATGTGTGGAGCGCACAAGGGTTGGGCGCGACACAACAATGCTACGCGCACGTTGGGGTAACATAACGCATTGGCACTAGCACATGCATGCATGCGGGCTGGGACGCTTGCGAGATAGCAAGTACGCGCACAGGTAGCGCGCCACAAAATAGTGACATGGCGCATGGCATTGGGCGACATGGCGCACATCAGAGGTTCATGGTGCAAGTGGGCGTGTTAGTGGGTTTCAATCATGGCACATGTCTAGGAGGATTATGGTTCCTAAAATTAAGGAAGTAGTGGGATAGAAGTTATTCCCTAAAGTGTAGGAAATGTAACTTCCCCACTAACTTAGTGGTTGAGAGGGCTCAACCATGTCCTTGAGAATAGGAAGGAAAGTGGGTGGTTAATTCCCATATCTCATGCCATAATCTACAATCATGGGTGGATATGCCCATGAGAGAAAATAGGAAGTTATGGGAGGATAACTTCCATACTCTCCACTCATGGAGAGTGGAGGAGGTATGTGGCAGCGTAGGAGCGCGCCACCTAAGCTTAGTAGTTGGGGATGTCAACTACATGGATCATGTGGCGTCTAGCCCATTGAAATAGAACCTAGCAACCAGGGATGTTGGTTGGCACTTTTCCTATAAATTGTACCAAGATGGTGGGCTGGAAAGATACGACACACAACACACAAGACACAAGAGGAGAGACACCAGCGAGTCAAGTAAGAGAGTGCTTACTCGAGTGGGGCAAACACTTAGCGAACGGAGTAGCTAGTGTGAGTGTTAGTGTTAGTGTTTTCAGCACACATCTTGGGGCGGATTGTATTCTTTTATTTGAGGTAATAAAAAGAAAAGTTGGAAGTGGGACTTCCGTAAATCCTTTGTGTGCATTTCGAAAAATTGTGGGTTGAGTTACACCAACCTTCGGGTGAAACCTCCAAAGCGGTTTAACGAGTAGCTGGCTGAGCGGGACTTAGCGCTATCGCAGGGCATTCTGCTTATCAACAAAAAGTCCTGTGACAACAGGTGTGTCGGCACGTGGCCCATCATCTTTCTCTAACATTTCGAGAAAGATGAATTTGATGAAGACAACATGAAACTTCGGGACCCAAAAATAAAATAATAAATTTTCTTGAGGGCCGCAGGTGGAGTGAAAGTAAGAAAGCAGGAGACATCGTCTTTTCTTTTTTTAATATGAATTAGGTATTGGGACAGCTGTGAAAGAGAAAATTTGTAGGGTAAGTGTCATCTCTTTTAATTTTCTTTTGGTTGTAGACTAGAGCAGAACAGAGCATATGTAGTAAACATATCAAGAGCTAAACACTACATCTGAACTCACAATAGCCTGTCTTAGTCCGATGACTTCTCCTTCCCGCCCTCCTCAGATCAAAACATTCACGATGACGAACTTACCAGAGGATATGGAATTTCAGTGTCTCTTTCGAGTGCAATTAAAGGATCGAAGATATCGGTTGTCATATTCTCAGAAGGCTATTTTAGAAATATATTATTAATCTATCATATAATATATTCTCAATCAATATTATTTTAAATATATTAAAGAAACAAATAACAAATATAAAAAGGGTTAATCACACACCCCTCTCCATGCATATTCACTGTTTATATAGAATAAAATATATAGAATAAACTCAATTTTACAAGACTGGGATTCGAACTCAAGCCCAAAACTTTCACAAGCATTGCTCTACCACCAATCTACAAGCTCATTTGTGTTTGAAGTCAACAATAACAATACTTAAGCTATAGATTAGTCTTCTGCTGCCCAAGCACAACTCATATCCAACCCACCATTGAAGCAAAACTCACAGCAACACCCACCATTACAACAGCATCCAATAAATTACTGTCAATTCCAAAATGTTGTCAACACCCCAATACCAATCCTAACACCACCCAAATCCCATACCGATGTGCCTTATTGAACTAGGAGGAGATGGAAAGAGCTACCGGTGAAATAAGGTTTAGGAGGAGAGAGCTGCTGAGAAGTGGAGGAGAGGTAAAATCAGGTTTAGGAGGGAAGAAAATCGTCGAAAAAAAGAAGAGAGGTGAACCGCGGTGGATGGTGGCGCAATTTGGGGGAAAGAGGAGATTGGTGGTGGAGCGATAAAGTGGGGAGGCAGACAGAGGTGGAAGAGGTTTTTCGGCTTGGAAATGGCAGAAACACAGTTGGGAAATGGCAGAGAGGTGCCAGATTTGGGGTGGACGGCGGTGAGGAGTGTTAGTGAGCCTAGGAGGAAGCGGAGATGAGAGACAAAAGTGAGAGCCGAGAGAGGAGATGAACGATGCCTAAAGGGGAAGAAAAAATAATTTTTTTATTTTATGATTAATAAAAGTCATTTTATAATTTGAATGTTGAAAAAGTTTAATTTCTTAAAACCAATGTTATGTTATAATAAATAATAAAGTTTGTATGTATTAATATCAAGTAAGAACTTGGTGTAGTGGTAATCTTGAAAATTGTCTCTTGGATGTTAGAGGTTCGAGTCACATCAATTTTGGCTTTCAAAAAATTTTTGAAAGGTATTTTGGTAAGTGCAGTGTATTGGATGGAAAAGTGACATTATTTAACGAAAAATTTGACGGAAGGGTGCTCTCTGATGTATTTCTTAAAAGTGAAGGGTATCCAATGATAAAAAATGGTAAACAATGAATATGTATGAAATTAAGCCAAAACCAAGGGGATTTCTGTGTGATTAGCCCAATATAAAAACTACAAAAGCAAATTAGAAAAATCTAGCCTGTGCTATGAGAGGCATGCGTAAAACATTGTCCTAAAACCAACCCAATAACTCTCAGCCACTCCTCGATGAGCACGATCATATGAAGAATATGAACCAGTCTTACACGATCATATGAAGAATATGAACCAGTCTTACAAGTCATCCACTCCTCGATGAGTACGATCGTATGAACAATATGAATCAGTCTTACAAGTCATAGTTACAAAATTGTAGAATTTTAAAATTGAAAACGGGGGAGTGATGACTTTGATGACCAGTATAAAATTGTACCTAAAGACTACCTTATATGCTAGTGTCCTAGACTTTGTAACTTATATAATTAATAGTGTAACTCCTATATCATAATGTGCTTAATAAATTATGTAACCTGCAAATGAAATCAAACTTTGTAACTCATGCAATGAATTTTGTAACTCATGCACAATTATGATTTATAACTCATAAAATTTAAAACTTTTTTATTCCAACAGGCCATGCCTCTTCTAGATGGTGCCTTGATGAACTTGTAGGATTAAGTATGATCAGATTGTGATGCCGGTTTTCTATGGCGTAGACCCTAGACATGTAAGGAAGCAAACTGGGGCTTTCGAGGACTCATTCGTTGAGCATGAAGAATGCTTTAAATTAAAATAAATGGAAGTTTAGAGACAAGAGTGCAAACAACAAAAAAAAGTGCAAGACATGGGAAAGTGCTTTAAAAAAAAAAAAAAAAAAACAAAATTAAACAAACACAACAAAAATGTGCTTTAAAAATAAATGTCTAATTAAAAAAAAAAAAAACAAATAAAACAAAAAAACTAAAAACGGAAGCAGCCAATTGATATACAGGTTCTTGTCCAGAAAATATTTTTTAGTTACAGGTACTTCTGTAAAATATATCACAAAGAAAAACATCATAGAAGGTTAGGTTATTCTAATTTAATTTTTAAGTTGGATGTTTAATAAATTGATAAAATTAGTACGGGACCTTGAGAATTAAAAATACATTATGATATTAATTAACAATATACTATTGTTGAAGCCGTTAAGAGTA
>SNVD02014662.1:0-91913 GCA_013180625.2 Boswellia sacra
AGTTGCATAGATATGGAGAGAACTTCAAAACGTAGAATCCAAAGGATATGTGTATTCTGTGGATCTCGACCGGGTAAAAGTGAGGAGTTTGTAGAAGTAGCAAATTATCTTGGTAGGCTACTGGCCGAAAGAAAGATAGCCTCGGGTTAATGGGTTGTGTGTCAACAACTGTACATGTCGGAGGTAGTCAAGTTTTAGGAGTTATTCCTAAAGCTTTGGCTATAGAAAGTATCATTGAAAAAACGGTTAGAACGAAGTTACATGTCTCCTCTATGCATGAACGCATGGCACATATGCTCATCAATTCAAATGCCTTTATTGCTTTATCAGGTGGCTTTGGTACTTTTAAAGAAATTTTTCAAATTGCCTCTTGAGCCCAACTGAATCTCCATAAAAAAACCCAATGGTTTGTTGAATGTTAAAAATTTCTTTGATCCTTTGATAAGTTTTGTTGATGCAGCTATGGAACAAAATTTTATCCCTCATTCGGCGAGAAAGATCCTTGTTTCTGTCACTACCGCTAGTGAACTAGTTGATAAGTTACAAACAGTAGAGTATGAATCTGCCATCACTCAATTTAATTGGTCAGGGGGGCAAAATAAAAAGTGCAAATTGGATCTGAATCTCCGCTTGTAATTTTTTCTTATCCTTTATTTTATCTTTAGCATTTTATTTTATGAGTCTTTCAGGCCATCTCTCTCAAATAACAGAAGCTTCAGGTAATGTCTCCTATACTTTATCTCTCTAAATTTAAACATTGAGGACAATGTTTCATTTGGTTGGGGGGGAAGGATAGTAGACATAAGTGTGTCTTGAAATTTTATTTTTTCTTGCAAAAAAAAAGCAAAAAAAAAGCGAGGTAGTAATTAGATTCAGAGTGCGGTGTAAGGAGTTCAAATCCTCTTGAGACGCATTTTGGGTCAGGAATGGCAGAGTAGGAAGGGCCAGTTTGAACTCTTGAAACACACTCTAACCAATTTGTCATTTTGTTTTGATTTTGCATTTTTTTAGGACTCATTTTAGTTAACTTGATATTATTTAGTTTTGATTTTTGAATTTTATAACAAGGAGGTCTTATTCATTTCACTTTGAATTATTCAAATCTATGAACTCTCACAACTTTATCATTTAACAAACTGTGTGCTTATGTACTCATTAAGCAAGTGTTCATGAACCTTTCTTCATATACACACATACCTTGATGTATGATTATGGGTGGTGAAATGAAATGTTGCAATATTCGAGTTCTTTTGTTTTGTTTAAGATAACAACAAAAGGAAGGGGAAAGTTAAAAAAAAAAAGTGAAAGCAAAAACAAATAAGTGAAAAAAAAAGAGTAATTTTGGATAAGTTTGGTCTCGTAGCCTCCTTAATTCGAGCAATTAAGCCCGATGGGTGCCTCAACACCTAATACCCTAAGAACAACTGGTTTGAGAGCTATTGGCCCAAAGCTCGCTACATGGATTAAGGAAAAAGCTTAATGGGATTGAACATTGCACTATCCATAAGTTTCTAAGCAAAAATAAAGCATCGGCAACCCAAGTCGTTAAGCTCGTAGGGGTTCTTAACACCTAATGCCCTAAGGCCAACTGGTCTGAGAGTCATTAGCCTAAGGCTCGCTACATGGGTTAAAGATGCATTCTTTCAAAAAAAAAAGAAAAGAAATATATATATATATATATAAAATGAATGAATGCCCCCCACCTAAGATTGTTAGCCTTAACAAATATTAGAACCGATATGGCTTCTTTCTAATAAGCCCCATAGTCATATGTTGACTGAGCACAAAAAGAAGGTTTATTGATATCTTAACTGAAGGGTACATGAGTCATTTAAAAAAAATCGATTGAGAGTTTGTTTATTTGGATAAAATCAAGAAGAGTGCAATAATGACCACCTTGGATGTAAAATTCTATAAATCACTACTAAATAATAACGCTTTAATTGCTAGGGACTAGCAATAAGCTGGTTGGGGGGTGTGATGAACACTTAAATATGTATGCTTAATAAGAGTTTAGTTCATCATATTGCATTAATAGTGTCATTAAATTCTCCATCTTAAGCATATTTATAGTCTTTGCATCTTTGGAATTAACTTTCTCTTAATTTTGGTTTTGTTACAGTTTCGGTAAAATGGGCATAACTTTCTATTTATAGATCAGAATGGTACAAATCTTAATGTTTTGGAAAGCTTATTCAATTATCTACAAGATTGTATTTCCAAGTATCAACAAATTCAGGCTCTTAGTGCACCAAAATTGGGCTTGAAGTGAACCCATCTGTAGTTCAGTCCAGTCTGACCATGCCTCAGTATTTTGACCATATCTCTCAAAATACGTATCCAAATTGTATGAATCAAGATGTTCTAGAAAGATGAGAAAAATATATATGACTTTCATGAAGACATATGATCAAAATTCTCAATAATTCAATGTCAAAATAGGTGGTTAAATTCGGTTCACTTAATTACCCTAATTATCAAAATTGGTGCACCTAATATTTGACAATTATTCCTTTGTAATTTGACAAGTTTGCCCCTGAATGTATCTATAAATAGAGGTGCCTTATGATCCATTAGGGCATCTTGGCTTTGTTGGGATCCCTTGTTATTGTGTTTTTCTCTCTTGTATTTTTATGTTATTAATGAATTTCCTTTTTCTTATAATTTGTTTTCTTTCTCTTATAATGTATTTCTAATTTCTCTCTTACTAAGGTGGAAGGGTAAAACCCTTGATATGAGAGTAAGGATTCTCTAACCCTTTAATATGTGCTTAATTATCATAATCTTGTGTTGTTTATTTTATATGATTTATATTTATTTTCTTAATCAATCATGACACAACTTGTAAAGTGGAGATCTTGATCCATTGTCAACAATCCTTGGCACATCAAATGCTTGGATCCTTTCTAGATGTCGTATGGTTCTTCCTTACCGACATGAATCTAGTTAGGAACCTTGATTTGTTGTAGACATATGGTGATTGGCACATTGGATGCTTGAACCCATTTACAAGAAGTGGTATAAATATTGATAACGAAGCAAATATAATTCATATAACTAAAACGGGTTGTTCATCCTTATTTGAAATATCAAGGGCGGATCCCTTAACCTTAGCTTTTATTGTTGTTGTATTAATTCCTTTTACTTACGTATTTTAATTATTCTCATCTATTGTTGATATTATATTGTCATATCTTTAAATCATTCATATCATATTTGTTTAGCTTATAATTTGTAGCGCTAAAATCCCCTTCCTCGTGGATCGACCCCAGTCTCACCAGGTTTATTACTTTGACACTCCTATACTTGAGAGACAATCCTTTTCAGATGTGTCACTAGTCATGTGAGTGTCAAGTATATGAGACTATTGACAAGTTGTTGACACATAGTCTCATCTTCCAAGTCCTTGCCTTCGTGAGCGTATAACTTAGCATTAGCTTCCATTGGTGTAACGATCAGTTTGCAATTCAGCATCCCATATTTTTGTAGTAAATCCTTTGCGTACTTTCATTGACATAAGAATATTCCTTGATTACTTCGTTCCACTTCAAGCCCAAGAAAATGCTTTAATTCTCCAAGTTCCTTCATTAGAAAACATATTAATAAATTTTATCTCGTCCTTTAGATCTCTTCTATGTCATCGCCACTAACAATTAAGTCATCTACATGGACCAATAACACTGCTAGCTTTTTTTCTTAAAACATCACAAATGAACTCGAGTCTGAAGGTACCATAAAGTAATCACTATGTACTAGAAACTCTGCTAGTTTACCATACCATGCTTTTAGAGCTTGCTTTAACCCCTATAACGCTTTCCTTAGCTTGCAGACATAATCTGGATGGGTCTTGCTTTCAAAACATTTAGGCAGCTATATATATATATATATATATATATATATATATATATATATATAGGAAAGCATTCTTCACATTCATTGCCAAAGCCTTAAAGACGTATTAGCTACAAGTGTTATCAATACCTATACTGATGTGATTTTTGCTACTAGGCTAAATGTTTCATCATTGTCTAGTCTATACTGTTAAGAGAATCCTCGTGTAATTAATTGAGCCTAATATCTTTCTATTGATCTACCAAGATGAGTCTTCACCTTGTAAACCCATTTGCATGATATAGGTCTCACAGCTCTAGGCTTTAGTACCAAATCCCATTTTTGGTTTTGCTTCATCGCTTGAAATTCCTCTTCTGTGGCTTTCATCTATTCCATGCTCTGAGACGCTTCTTTAAAAAATATCGGCTCCTTTATGCTTTCATTTTCAATCAAAGCAACACTAGTATATTTGGGATTTGGTTTTCTTGGTCTAAATGATCTTCATAATTGTGATTATAGAGCTGCTTTTTTTTCTTGTCTTGAATCCTCTTCATCTGATATTGCTTGATGTACTCCTGTTCACCATAGACTCTCTATCGCATTTGGCTTTTCATCATCTCCATTGACAATTTGTTTAGTATCTTTAAAACTTGGTTGTACTTTACTGATACACTCCTCTTATTTTTGTTGTAAGTTTTCTTAACTTTGTGTTGAGTCTAAAAGCTCTATCTTTTGTGAAGACCACCAAGATGATGCTTTATCAAACACCATATTTCTTATATTTCTTGAAGTATAGCAATGGCCTATGGTAGGATTAGAACATCTCCACCATTTCCTTTGATTGTCATAACCTATAAAGATGCACCTGATAACCTTTTTATCAAACTTGCTTCTTAGATGTTCAAGCACAAACACGTAACATACATAGCCAAAAATTTGAAAGTGACTGACTATGGGCTTGATATTCCATAATTTCTCAAAAGGTGTCATGGATCCAAGCTTCTTTTGGGGAATCATGTTAATTATGTGAGCTACCGCCTTTATACATTATGCCCAAAATCTTCCTGGCACATTCTTTGCATGTAACATGTGATGACATGTCTCTGGAAGGTGTCAATTCTTTCTTTCTGCTATACCATTATGTTATGGCATGTTTTTGGACATGTAAGTTGGTGATGTATTTTACTTTCATGTAGATGACAAGAGAATTCTTTTGAAGTGTATTTTTTCTTTCCTACTTCTCTATCTACTTGTTCTCTAAATTGCTTAAACTTGGTAAATGTTTTAGATTTTTCCTTTATAAAGAGAACACAAATGTACTTGGAGAAGTCATCAATAAACATCACCATCTAGAGCATTCCACCTATTGATGGTTGTTTGACTCATCCAAACACATAAGAGTGTATCAATTCGAATGGTTGCTTGGCTTGAAACTTTGATTTTAGAAATGGTAGCTAATGTGCCTTACCACATTGACATCTTGCGCATACTACATCTTTACTGATGTCTAATTCAAGGATCCCTTTCAAAATGATTTTCTTCATCATCTCTTTCATTGCATGATAGCAAACATGTCCTAGTCTTGCATGCCAAAAATATATTGTCTCTTTCTTTCGAGTCTTATCTATATAAGCAGACTTTGCTAACATTACGTAAATAGATTCCACTTTTCTTTCTTTGATAGTTGGTGTACTTATAGCTTTAAGTTGTTGGCACACCTTGACATCTTTCGGTCCAAATGGGATGTACTTACTGAAAGATTTTAATTGTGATACCGATAGCAAATTCTTCTTCATCTTGGGCATATGAAGAATGTCTTATAATTGTATTTGATTAGAACTGAAGTGAGGAATAACAACTATCTTACCAATTTGAGCTATTGACAGCCCTGAATTATTAACAATCACTGCCACGCATCTGCCTCTATACTCTGTCAAATTTAACAGCTTATCTATATCACTCGTTATCTTGTTTGAACATCCCAAATCAACTATCCAATCATTTTCATAGTTGATTCGTCTAGGGATGACTTTTGTGAGAGCTAATTCTTTTTCCTCCATCTCTTTAAACTTCTTGCTATACAACCACTTCACCTAAGCAGAACTCATTTTGCACATTCTCGTTATTCTAAGAGATGCCTCGGTATCCTATTCTTCTTCACTATTATTTTCTACCTTAGAAGTAGTTATATTATTTTCTACTACTTTTGTCTTATACCAACAATCTCTAAAGAAATGGCCTCTTTTACCACAATTTTAGCATTGACCAAAAATTATGCTTATATTTTTCATATTGTTCCTTACTCTTGACACGAATCTTTTAAGCTCCACCAGATTGAGAGCTGTACCTCTCATGCTGATCAAGATTTTTATTATCTTTAAAATATATGTTATTTTGTTTTTTTGGGGTTGGCTTCTCTTTTTACCGTTAAAAACTGCTTCCTCATTACTCCTTAGTGAGACCTTTTCCATTTGTTTGGCCATGGCTTCTAGGTTAACAAGCAATTTTTCTGACTTAACAATAAAAGGTTGAACTGGCCAACCTTCAACTACTACAATAAAGCTTTTATATTCGGGTCTCAACCCATGAACAATCATTCTTCTCATTCTGTCTTTAATGATACTATTTTTATGATCTAATTCAAAGATTTCATGAGAAAGAGTTTTTACGTTTTTCAAGTACTGGCTTATTGTCATCCTTTATTATCTAGTTGTCAGTAGCTCACTTTCTAAAAGCTACACCTTGTATTATTCTTCTTTGAGAAAAGTGTTATGAAGGTGTCCCATACTGCTGTCTCTGCCTACCTAATGTGCTAAATAATTCTTCTTCAATTGTTGTCTTCATTGCAAAGATGGCTTTACCGGCTTTAATCTTTCATTGCTTCAAAGTGGTGGCAATCTTATGTCGACATCAACTCATTTCATCCAACAATCTCCCATAAATCCTAGCTTTAGAGATATGACTCAATTAAGGTACCCCACGTGTTGTAGTTCAAATTGTTGAGCTTTTTAATACCTCCAACAACCTGTAAGTGCCCATTGTGGCTTTGACTTCCTTATTAAACTGCTACAGTTCTGTTGCTTCACACACGATCCTTAAGCATCTTTTATCCAACTCATAGGATCTCACCAATAGCTCCTAACTGTTAATTTTAGTAGTACCTCGTTATCAGTCCTTGACTGACCTGCTCTGATACCACTTGTTGAACTACTAACACGTGAATTACTTAACTTTTACTTTGAATTACTTAACTTTTGGTTTTTATTAATAATATACTTGGTACACTTTAATTGTAAAGTAGACTACATGCAAGACACACAAGACAATAATGTATTTTGACTAAACCTTCATTCACACGTGACTTGCACTCTACTAACTAAACTTATCTCACGTCACTTGCTACAAACTCTCACACTTTTTAATTGCATGCACAGCTAATGTCTCACTTCACTAGCTTAGACTACTAGCCCACTAACCCACACGCTAACACTCAATTATATTTCTCCTCTCTTAGCTTTCAATTGCATACAAGGCCTTGTATTTATAGGTGGCTAAAGTTAGTTTAGTATCTAAAATTCACTATCTCCAATGAACCTCCTGAAGTTGTAAGAATCCTCCAAAATGGTAGTGAAACAATCTTGGTTGAAAACTAAATTGAATATTCTGGATTGTACCAGATTGAGATAGAAAGGTGGCGATGAAAAAGTTTATGGATTAGCTGAGAAAGAGAGAGGTGGTGATAACTGATTTTAACACTAAGGTCCATGTCCAAGACATGATTAATAATGCTGGGAAAATATAGTTTTCTACCTTATGGTACCTAGAGCTTATACCTATAATGAAAGCATATTAAGAGTTCTATTTTGGCTAAAGAAGATAAGGAACTAATGCTGCCATGTGAGATAATATTGATGCCGCTCAAGCTCTTAGCTCAAACTCTCACGTACTAAAGAGAAATACAGAGAATAATAATTAGAATGAATCATTTATAATTTTAACCTTCTGTTCAAAACCACATAAGACGGACCTGTTTATATAAGAATTAATTAAAATAAAATAACCAGTACCTAAATAAAAAAAAACCTATTAGGACAAAATTCCTAATTAACCCAAAATAAAAACAAAAAATTTACTACCACACCCAACAAACTAATCAAACAATCCCCACAGCTTGGTTTAAAATCCCACATTGCCCTTGCAAACCCCATGCCCAACTTCTTGAGCTTAATAGAAGTATCAACTTTTAGTGGCTTTGTAAAGATGTCTATAACCTAATCTTCTAAAGAACAAAACTCAATCACAATTTCATTATTCTTTACCTAGTCATGAATGTAATGAAAACAGATATCAATTCGTTTGCTCCTTTCATGGAAAACTGGATTCTTGGTCAATGCAATAGCTAATTTATTATCACAAAAAATTGTTGTAGGTAGTTCTTGCTTGTGCTTCAAGTCGTCCAACATCCTACGTAACCACACAACCTAAGTAACACTATTAGCTGCTGCAATATACTCGGCTTCAGCTATCGACAAAACAACAACTTGTTGCTTCTTTGATGACCAAGAAAATACCTTGAAACTAAGATGAAAAGCATAACCCAAAGTACATTTCCTCTTCTCAACATTTTCTACCTTATCACTATTTGTTTATCTAACAAGCTCAATCTTGTTAACAGAGTAGAAAATACCATCACCTTGCATACCTTTAACATAGCATAAAATACATTTTGTTATCTATAAGTGAGACTAACGTGGAGACTGCATGAATCTGCTAATAAGCCCAACTCTATAAACAATACCTAGTCTAGTAGAAGTCAAGTAATGTAGATTCCTTACCAGCTGACGAAAACTTGTGACATCAACAAATTCCCTTGTGCCACTTGACACCGACTTTAATTTCTCTTCAACTAGAGTTAAAATCAGATTGCATGATTCCATATTGAATTTTTTTCAAAATATCATTGCATATTTTTTCTGACAATAAAAATACCATTATCTTTTTGCACCACTTCAATGCCCCAAAAAATAGGACATCAACCCTAGATCTATCATCTCAAAACAATCCACAATTGTAGATTTAAATTCTGCTACCTTCTTAGAGTTATTCGTTGTTAAAATAAGATCATCCACATATAGGCACAGTAAAATAATATCACCTTGCAAATTAGTTTTGACATACAAAGCGTGCTCACAAAGACATCTTTGAAAACCATGCTTAGTAAAATATGAATCAATGTGAGTGTAACATGGCCGTGGTGCTTGTTTCAAACTGTACAAGGTCTTTTTCAATCTATAAACCTTGTTTTCTTGCCCTCTTTTTATGTACTCTATAGGTTGCTCAAAGTAAACCTCCTCTTCAATTTCACCATTCAAAAATGCTGATTTTACATCAATTTGGAACATTTTCCAACTATTTTGTGTAGCAAGAGAAATTATCATGTGAACATTATCAAGTCTAGCAACCGGTGCAGAAACCTCTCAAAGTAATGAACTCCTGGCTTTTGCTACCAACCTTGCCTTGAAGCGATCCACTTTTCCATTTGGCTTGAACTTGGTTTTGTACACCCACTTCACACCAATTGGCTTCTTATTAGTCGGAAGATTAGTGAGCTCCCAAGTATTTTTTTTTTTTTGGCAATTGAATGCATTTCTTTATCCATTGCTTTAAGCTAACAATCACTCTGAGTTGCTTCCTCATAGGTTAAAAGATCATAATCAACAGACAATGCAAAATTTATAATATATTCATCACTTAGGTCATTATCAGCACCCACAATATAATCTTGCAAATGCAGGCATAACACTTTGGCTTTGAGGATGTCTAGATGACTCCATAAGACATGGAGATCTTCCATTTGTAGATGGCTCATTAGCAGAGGGCTTATCAGGATCATCAATCTATTGCTAAGCTTTAATAATTCCTCTTGATGTCTTCTCTCTTTTATTAGATCAATCCTAGATATCCTGTTCATCAAAAGTAACATCATGGCTGATAATCATCTTCCTGGTTTCTGGATTATATAGCTTGCAACCTTTCATTACCTGACTATAGCCTACGAAAACATACTTTTTTGCCTTATCATCAAGCTTGTTTCTCAAAGCATCTGGCACATGGGCATATGCAATACAACCAAACACCCTCAAATAATTAATATTAGGCTTTTTATAACTTCAAGCCTCTTAGGGTGCATGTTTGTCCAAAAACACTTTTTGTAAGGCACATATTGAGCACATGAATAACACAAGAAACAGCATTGGCCCAAAAAACTTTTAGGCATTTCTTCAAATGCAACATGCACTTATCCATATCCATCATTGTCCTTTTTTTGCATTCTACCACCCCATTTTGTTATGGCATGTATCTAGCAGTCAATTAATGTTCAATACCTTCTTTTTTAAGAAAATCATCATAAATAGTATACTGAGTACCCCTATCTTTTCACAAAATTTTAATTGAATGCTTAATATGTTTCTCCACATAGGCTTTAAAATTTTTAAAGGAGTCACAGGCATCGGATTTTACGTCAAAAAATAAACCCACGTCTTTCGTCGGAAGTCATCAATGAAGGTAATAAAATACTTGCAATGCCCATTTGAAGGAACTTCCACTGAACATAAGTCTGAGTGAACCAATTCCAGTGACTTCTTGGCTCTTCATGATTATAGGAAATGAATCTCTATGTTTCTTTCTCAAAACACAAGATTCTTGAACTTCATTTTCGAAATTAATAAAAGGCAACCCATATACCATTTTCTTAGCAGCAAGCAATTTTAGACTTCCAAAATTCAAGTGTCCAAGTCGTAAATGGTACAACCAATTTGATCATCAATGCTAGAACTAAAGCAAGGTAAATGTCCACTAATTATATTTAAGTGGAACTAATAGATTAGGAGCCATTTTTACCTTTGCTGTTAGCCCTTTGTTTTTGTCATTAATGGTGCAACATCCATCACAAATCCGCACATCATACCCTTTTTTTGACAACTACCCCAGGCTTAATAAATTCTGATGAAGACTTGGAACATAAAAGCACAATTGAGACATAATTCATAGAGCCATCCTTCAACTTAATGGAGATTTTGCCTTTTCCCATAACTGATACCTTTGTGTCATTCCCAAATTTCACCTCTTAACTAAAGGGGTCGTCTAATTCAGAGAACATCTCTTTTTTCCACACATGTTATTACCGTAGCTTATGTCCAAAAACCATTTATTTTTATGGTTTTCCTCTGCCGCACTAATAGTCATCAATAGAGTTTCTGAATCATCCATATTTTTCTTAGTAACATTAGCATGAATCCTTTTCCCACCTGACTTTTTTTATCTCTAATCATATAAATAATGGCCACATTTTCTACAATTAAAACACTAAATACATGATTTGTTACCTTTTTTACCTCTGTGTCTAGATTTATTATTTTTTTTTACCTTTATTCTAAGCGCCTTGATTTTTTTTTATTTGAATTAGAATTGTTCTGAGTTGCTTTTGATCCCTTATGTAGATTTAATTGACTCTGCAGTGCTTCCTTTACCTCGATTTTGTGCTTTATCATCCACTTTTTGTTCATGAGCTTGGAGTGCACCTATTAATTCATCCACCGTCATGATACTCAGATCTTTTGATTCTTCAATCGCTATCACTTTGAATTCATACTGTGATGTTAGTGTTCGAAGAATTTTTTCAACAATCTAAAGATCTCTAATATCCTCACCATTAGCCTTCATCTGGTTAACGAAGGCTAATATACTGGAAAAATAATTAGAAATTCATTCTGATATCTCCATCTGATCAATCAAGTCAATTTGTCTATGTAGAGTCTGCAATCGAATATTCTTCACATTATCTACACCTTTGTAAATTTTCAACAACATATCCCATGCTCCCTTCGATGTTGTTGCATGCACGATCTTTTCATAAACTGGCTGCTCAATAAATTGATTGATATGAATACGAGCCCTCATATTTTTTTTTTTTTTTGGTGATTCTCTGCCAAAGTCTTTCATTGTTTTGAGTTAGAGTTGCTTGATCTGTTGGTATCTCCAAACCCTGATCTACAACGTCCCACAAATCTTCAAATTCAAATAATAGTTGCAACTGATTTTGCCAAAAATGAAAATTAGAGTTTCCATCAAATTTTGGAAATTGGAGATTGATCGGGGTAGAGTTCTTAGCCATCACTTTGAATCAACTGGCTTTGATACCAATTATGAGATAATATTGATACCGCTAAACCTCTCACATTCTCAAGAAAAAATATAAAGAATAATAATTGGGAATAAATCATCTATAATTTTAATCTTCTGTCAAAATTACATAATACAAACCTATTTATATGAGACCTAATTAAAATAAAATAACTAATACCCAAATAAAAACCTAATAAGACAAAATTCCTAATTAACCCAAAATAATAATAAATTTATAGCACAACCAACATACTAACCAAACCATTCTCACAGCTTGGTTTAAAATCCTACATACTCGAATATTTTCAATGAGACATGAAGACAAGAAAAACCGAAGTCTTAGTATATAATATAGTTTTTGTTTTTATCTTCTAGAATAATATTAAGTCATGATATTTCGCGTGTGTGAAAAGAAACTCCCGAACTCAATTTTCGAGGATAATAATTTTAAATCAACTTTATTTAGGAATTCATAAAAGATCGTTAATATACAAGATGAAAAATTCAAACACTTGCAACATCAAAGTTACTATAAAATATATATGTATTTATTTATTTATTATATAAATTTATTGTTTATTAGACAGTGCTGAGGTTTAAGCGTAAAGAGATTAGGTTCCCTAGGAGGAATAGGATGGGTCTGGACAAGAGTTGGTATAAGTCAACTGAAAAGAACTTGCAGTGTTAATGTATCTAAATAGTTTTAATGTGTTAAACATTACCACATTCTCTCAAGAAACATATGATATTTCTTCATGAATTACTCTTCAACACATATTTGACACGGATACTTCACAACCACGTTTTTTAATTTCATAATTGTACAGCGCAGTTTGATGAAAATCTTGCAACTTGCAACTTGCAAGTGTAGAGTCTGGGCTTGGTCGTTGGCGTCCAGTGTCCTGCCTATATCGCACTCGCATCATCAAAGTGTACACGTAGTACTTGAATCTCATATTTACTATTTTTTATCATTTTCCTACTTCATCAAGAAGTTAAGTTGAACAATAAAACAAGATACAAGATCCCAGGAAATATGTATTATTTGAGTTTAATTGTCAAAAATTTGGATTGATTCGCATTTTCTCCATTCATCTTTGCTATAAAAAGAAAATAGTGCACTTCAATTCGAAAATAAAGCCCTCTGGGCCTCTGCAGTATCTCTGAGCGTCTAATCCTCTGTTTGGCCCTTATTCTCACTACACGTGTCCTTTGTTCAATAATTTAAATTATCTGCAAAGCTAAAGCATGATATCTCTTATAATTTCTAATATGAATTTAGTGATTGTATTTGGTATGCAAATATGAGCAAGTGTCACCACCACCCTCTGTGCACAAAAATTAGAGAGAAAAATAAACAAAAGATCAGCAACTTGCCTTCTTATGGTGTTGCTTAACGAACCTTAGCAGAATATTTAAAGACGTCATAGTTACCAAAACAGAACAATAGAACCTGTAGTTCTTGAATGAAAATATTCAGGAAATTACAAAAGCCATTACAAGTTTATTTGCTAAGGCGACAGGTAGGAATAGCCAACAAATGTTTGGCTCTTGGAGTCACAAGACTAAACTCCTCAGTCATGTCCAATTCACTTGGTAAAATACCCTCTGGAAGCTCCCAATCAAAGCAATGCACAAGTTGTGCTAACAGCTGCTTAACTATAGTAAGTCCCAATTGCATTCCAGGGCAGCCTCTGCGGCCTGAACCAAATGGGAGAAGCTGGAAGTCACGGCCACGAACATCGATGTTACTACCAACAAATCGTTCTGGAAAGAACTTCTCAGCATCAGTCCAAGCATTAGGGTCTCTCCCAATTGCCCATACGTTTATAATAATACGTGAATCTTTTGGTATGTAGAAACCATTGACTGTACACTCTTCTACTGCTGCGTGAGGGAGTAATAGAGGAGCCACTGGATGGAGCCTCAGGGTTTCTTTCACAACCATGTCCAGGTATTCCAGGCTATCCAAATCTGATTCTTCAACCATCCTATCTAATCCCACAACATCTTCCAACTCCTTTTGTAGTTTCTTCATTACCCTTGGATGTTTGATGAGTTGTGAAAGTGCCCACTCCACGGCCGTTGCTGAAGTGTCCATTGCAGCTGCAAGCATGTCCTGTTCGTATCATGCGGAAGAAGACAAAATTGTCCATAGATTTAGTCGTACAATGACACGAGAAAATCAAGTATGCTCTTTAGTCGTACAAGGACTAAATTTTTTAAACACGCAGAGTTTGAATAATTTAGGAAAAATTATGCAACCCGTAAAAATCTTAGATATATATTTTCCAATTTGATTCTGTACTATCAAAATTACGTGATGATTTGTTTTGCAAAACATTCAACTAGCCCTCCCTACGTGAGACTTGCACTTAATCCTATTAATCTTGGCCCTTAATGTTGTTTATTTCATTTACTTAGACAGCTCTGAGAAGATTAGCTCTTATTTAACACTTAAGGTCTTGCATACAGAAAAATAAAGGTATAAAATAAATTTTCAAAGACATAAATAACAAAACCTAATTAGAAACCAACAAGAATGCTAGGCTGAACTTCAAATTAATGCTAACTTTGGGGATTGGGATCCAAGTATTTATACAGCAAATTAGATATATGATTACCAATATTATGGCTTTAATATGCTCTGTCTCGATGCGGTACTCTGTTTCTTCTGATCCCACGAAGCTCAACATGACATCAACAAAGTCCTTGGTTCTGCTGACATCCTTGGACTGAAGATGCTCACCAATGATTTTCTCAAAGAAGGCGTCAAACACCTTGTGAACAGCCTTCATGCGCTTTGTCAGCCCCTGAAGATCAAGTGAAGCAATTTGAGGAATGTAATCACCCAAGTTAGGAAGTGCTGCTAATGTCATGGCCTCATGGATCCATATTTTGAACCCTCTCTCATCAAACTCCTCGTCCAAATATTTCTTCCCAAACACCATTCTGCAAGTCATGTCTGCACTATGAGATGCGACCTTCGCACTTATATCAACAATAGTACGAGCAGAAGCAGCCTCTTTTATATATTCGATCAAGAGATCAAGCTCGTCTTTCCTCATGGGCTGGAAAGAATTGATCTTAGCGTTGCTCATTAGTTCCAGGGTGCAAATCTTTCGGACGGTGCGCCAATAAGATCCATATTGAGCAAAGGAGAAGTTCTTTTGGCCATAAGCAATATGCTTTGTAGCCAAAAGAGGAGGCCTACTCGCGAAAACAAGGTCATGTGTCTTCAGGAACAGCTCAGCTGCTTGAGGTGATGAGATAACAACTGTTGGCATCAAGCCTAAGCGCAGGAACATGATGGAGCCATATTTTTGGGCTAGTTTGTGAAGGTTTCTGTGAGGAGACTTCCCTAACAAATGAAGGCATCCGAAAATTGGTAATCCTCTTGGGCCAGGAGGTAGTTTCTTACTCTTTGTATTTCTTTTCCATAACAAAGCTTGTAGGAGAAAGAGGAAAGCAACCAGTGCAAGTGAGGTCCATGTCCAAGACATGATTAATTGTGCCGGTTGCTGGGATAGTTTTCTCAAAAGTCTAAAACTTTGCAGCTGTCCTGTGATGGCTATGGCTCGTCCATGCAGTGCAGGCAGGTTAAGAGACATGCACCGCTTGCTTTGGGTGATGCAGATAACTGATGCCACCGAAATATTTATCAAAACCATAGGCAACTGACAGACAATAGAAAAAACAAACGTTGGAGATAAGTTCAATGTATGTATATAATGTGTGTATATATAGATAAAAATTCTATCTTTGAATTTTCAATGGTCATATCTCTTTTAACACACTCAAAAATTTTACTAGTGGAGGCATTAGTAGATAGAGTTAGTAAAAAATAAAAATAAAAAACAAATCTCAGTTTTCCAACTTGAATTCGCTAAAAGACAATTTTTTACAAATCTCTGTCTACTCAAACATAGTTGGTGGTTGTCTTATTAGTAAATTACAAGAAAATCGCAATGATAGGAAATTTTGAAGAAACGACTTTTGAATTTCTAAACGTTAGAAGGAATTATAACCTTCTAAATTTCCTTAGAAATGTAAACCTTTCCCTACAAAAAAGATTTTCAATATAAAAGTAACTCAAAACTGTATATACTCCTTGCAATTGGTATTCATCCGATTCTGATCAATTGACTTGTACCAGAACAGTTCAGTAAAATTCATCGTATACTGTAACATACTTTTTATAAGACATCTTGTTTGTGTCTTTCATATCCTTTATCTTATCAAGAAATTTAAGATGGAAAATACATCGTTTAACAAATTACTGACCACTTCTTTTTTTCCTGATGGTCCCACTTGATGACCTCTTTGGAAGAGTAATCTTTTGAACTTGGATTCGGATAGATGGAAAATACAAGTACTTAGAAGTTATATAAAATGATGATATCTATCAGTCTCATTGTAAGCTTCTTAGATAGATAGTGACAATTTTTACGCGAAAAGATTCTAAAATTTGCCGGAGGAATAGGAAGAGTAACGTAAAGACAGCCTCTCTTATGTATCAGCTTTTTGAGATCAAGTGAAAATATCAATGAAATTGGAAAGCCACGAAGGCATAACATCAGCATGATAATTTGGGAGGTTATGTGGTTTAAAAAAAAATTTAATTAATTTTGGTTTTTTAATAATGCAATACCTAACAAGTATAAATATCATGAATCACATTATAAAAATCATTATCAAAAGTTTTGGTATATGATGTATGAAAAAGACTTGTGCACCAAGCTACTTTACTAATTTGGTGAGCCTACACAACTAGGAGATGACAAATAATCATGGGTGATTAAAAAAATTAGAAAAACGATGACTACTCAGCATTTTGATTCAATTAAATAGTAACACATATTCGTAGGTGTTTGAGAAAATAGATAAAATTTTCAATATATATATATAATTTAAACATATCTTGCAGACATTTGACAAAATATTAGTAGTCAGGTATACCATCTGAGCATATTGACGTGAAATATTTGTTTCACAAAAGTATTTTCATAATATAATAATTAATGTTATTATTTTGATAATATTATTGAATTAATAAAAAAAAGTTTCAGTATTTGTAAACACAATTTTGAAAGATGATATAAAATATGTCATGATTTAACATAGAATTCTTGATTTTTGTCTCACATATTATTCATAAGTTATATATGACCAAAGTCATCCTATATGGATAAGGTGAGCATGAAATTTGTTTTTATTATTTCCACATTACATTATTTTTTTTTTTAATAAAATTGTCCTTTATACTTTTGATTAGAGGTGATTCGTAGTTTACTTTTTTAACTATTAAGAAAGTATCTTTCTTTTCCTATAAGTGAATTAAATGTTACAATCATGTAGGATCATCTTTATCTCCAATGTTGACAAAAATGGGTCTCGTGGCGTAGTATCACTTCTACGCGTCCAATATCTTAATCTTGATATTTAGTTCCATCTTCATATACCATGCAGTATTGTATATATGACTATGTGCTTTTCTTAGAACAATAAAAATTAAATACAACATGTAAAAAGTCTTCTTAAAAAATAATTTATTAAAAAATTTTATGATTAATTTTCTTCGTCGTCTTCATTTCTCTTATGGTTTTGACTAATTCAAGAATTTGATAGTAATAGTTTTTTCTTTCTTTCTTTATATTTAGACATATATGATAAATCAAACCATTACAAAAGAATCTAGCACAACAAAAATAGTCAGTGGAGCTATCGGAACTTTTGTTTTTTTTTTTTTTTTTGGTCCAATGAGAATTTCATAATATAGTACTTAATTTGAAATATTGTTCCAGCTTTGCACCATCTTAATGTTATCTTTTATTACCTTGTTACTTAGCATCTTGACGTTGAAAGAGACGCAGACAGACAACATCTTGAAGTTGAAAGTGACACAGACAGACAAAGACCCTTGTAGATATATCTTACAATGAAATTCTTTTCAGGTTTCAGCTGCAAGACAACAAGTGCTGAGTTCCCAATTTCTATGTCTAGTCTTTTCATCATTTACATATATCTTATTCGATAAATCATCCAAGACTCCCAAGTGAATGCTTCCCTAAAAATTTTAATATGAGCATTGTTTAATTTAAATGTCTTAATTATATGATCGATATATTGTAGTTTAATTAGTGTCGTGTTTGAATTCTTGTACATCCTATATGTATCGCATCAAAACCCCCTCAATTAGTTTGAGTACTATATCTGTTAATCTTTATATTGAATCCACTATTGTGGAAGAACTTTAAAAAAAATTTGGTGATCAAATGTATACTTTAACATTAAAAAAAAAAAAAACCTCAATATTCTAATTTCGTTTAGCAAAGCCAATTGCCGCAATGGGGTTTCTACCAATACAAATTTTATGTACATGACAACTTCCTTAAGGAGAGAGATTAGTAGAATATTATACCATACTAACCCCCAACCCCCAACAATTGATATAGGACCCAAACCAATCATAAGTTAATATATAAGGCATTGGTAGGCTGGCAGATATTCCCTCTATTACCGAATTCAAGCCGCAATGCATTGAGAAACCCCCAACCCCCGATAAAAAGGCCTCTCTCTTTCCTCGTAATTTTGCTCTGAAAGCCACTTCTCTAACCCTTTTGATTTTTCTTCTTCGCTTATAACCCAAATGAATGGTTTCGTTGATGCTTCTCTAAGCCCAGGCCAAGCTCTCTCGATTGTAAAGTCAAGTTACAAAGACTTCCAAGACAAACATACACTACAGAGCTGGGTTCCGTGAGTCAAGCCATGTTAAACACTCAAATTCATCAATTGAGGCCTGTTTACGTCTTTCCACCTTGTCTATATGTGGTGTCTTTATTGCATAATGAGCCAGACCAATGCACCAAACTTTAGCCACATGCTGAATCTAATTCTTGGAAGGTATTTATAACAATCCCATGCCATGCTATTTCATCTTCTATAACTTTTTTAGTAAACTCTCTGAGACGCAAAGTTTCTGGTAGCTAGTCATTTCGATTTGATCAGGCAAGCCAGGGACAGCAAAGTACTCTGATTCAGAGGCAACATTCTCAAGAACCGAGGAAATTCACAAGTTGTGCTGAATCAGGAGACGGAAACAGGAAAATTTATGGAAAGTAATCCTTGGAACACCAAACTTGATAGCAGTTTGTGTCGTCCATGGATAATGCATGTCAGAGATTATGCAGCTTGGCGGAGGTAATGCTTTTTCAACATATTTTGAAAGGGCAATTCCGACATGCCGATTGCATTTTAGAAGTTAAAAGCCAAGTCCATCCAAGTAATCAAGTCGAAATTCTCGCAACCTTCAGGAAATCCTGCTTCAAGACATGGAAACTAGAGTTCAGTTACCTATATTTTGTACCCCGGACAAACAAACTATAATTCGTTATTCATCTAATTTTGCTTCAATTTTCGAAGATATGAAAACAAATAAATTTTTATATTAATGAATAATTGAGATGTTTATTTATTCTCTCCTCTCATTAATATATTTTTATAGCTATCAATCACCTATTTCATTAATCACCTATGCCTATTTGTAATAAAAAAAAAAACAAAAAGATATAGGCGAGATGAGGAGGGACAGTGCGGCACAAGTGATAACTGTTCTAATTCGAACACAACATTAATTCGCGTGGCGACAATCGTAATAATTGCACTACGTGCCAACAAGCTAGGTATGTCTACCATGGCTTGCAAAGGGTCCTGAGTCAGAAATGGAAGGGAGTAAGTCAAGCTAGTAATTACCTTGGGAAGCCATAACTTAATGCCCAACGTTGTATATGATCTCCTCATGTTATTTTAATAAATTATGCTTAGCAGAGGCCACGGGGGCATTTAGTTTCTCTGGTGATATAACGTTATTCCACATTATTGACTTTAATTCATGTGCAATATGTGTCTGTTTCTTTCCAGTTCCCACTTGTTTCCTTGTCAAGAATTTTGCATGCAAATTGTCTGTATGAATTCCAACTATTATGTACAAACAAATTGTAGAAAAATAAATTTGATAAAGGGTAAATCTGTAGTTTCCATCACCAATTATTCTTATAAATGGGCTACAAAGCCTGGGCTGAAACTTAAGTGTGAAATCATATCAAGAGGAGCCCAGAAATTTGCTGTCAAGCCCATGCAAATAAACTGATATTACCGCCATACTTGTTTAATACTGTAATAGCATGCCTTTGTATGGATATCAAACAATACCTTTGTATGGATATCAGACAATGTATATTTAAGTCAGCAATATTAACTTAAAACTATTATATTATTTATTATATCATCACATTATCCACTTAATAATCATCAATTAAATCTATATTACTTAAAATAACAAAATACAAATTAATTGCTAAATATTCAACTCCTCACTCATCGAAGTAACAATAAAACACGGTAAAAAGACCATAAACGCAAAATTATTAAGGCTAGGAATAGCCAACAAATGTTTCGCTCTAGGAGTTACACAACTAAACTTCTCGGTCATGTCCAATTCACTTGGCAACATACCATCTGGAAGCTCCCAATCAAAGCAATGCACAAGCTCTAACAACACTTGCTTAGCTATAGTGAGTCCCAGTTGCATTCCAGGACAGCCTCTCCGGTCTGAACCAAATGGGATCAGCTGAAGGTCACGTCCACGAAGATCGATGTTACTCCCAACCAACCTTTCTGGGGAGAACTTCTCAGGATCAGTCCAAACATGGGGGTCTCTCCCAATCGCCCATAGATTTATAAAACTCGTGACTTTTTTGGTATGTGAAAGCCGTTTATTGTAGAATCTTCTACAGATTCATGAGGTAATAGCAGAGGTACCACTGGGTGGAACCTAAAGGTTTCCTTCACAACCATGTCCAAGTATTCCAAGTTATCCAAATCTCATTCTTCAACCATCCTGTCTAATCCCACAACATCTTCCAACTCATTTTGTAATTTCTCATTACCCATGGACGCTTGATGAGTTCAGAAAGCGCCAAAATTACAGCTGTTGGAGAAGTGTCAGATGCAGCTGCAATCATATCCTGATCATATCATATGCAAAACGCAAAATTTTCCACAAATTCAATCGTAGGAAGACGGGAGAGAAAGGATCAAAGATGCTTCTGAGGATCTATTCGTCAAAGACTACAAATTTTGGAAATCCAGATTTTAAAAAATATATGAAATAGAATGCAACCCAATGAAATTCTCAAATTGGATTATGGACTAATAAAATTGCATCACCTTTGCTTTTGGAAGACGTTCACTTAGTTAGACTCCTAGCTACTTGAACCCTTAATCATATATATACGCTCTCGGCCGGGCCCTTCAGTTCAGGCCTCTAACCCTTTATTTCTTGCAAAACAGTGTTCAGAACATTAGGTGAATTTATACCTCACTACGAAATATTTCAACTGTTAAGGTCTTTCATACCTTGTTACAAGAGATTTAGGATTTAATGCTTGTCAAACTAAATTTGGATGGTGGTGGTGTATAAATTAGTGGGGTGACGATTGGATAGTGACAAAGAAAAGAAGAGTGAAATATATGTTCAAAGAAATAGATGATAAATCTAATTAGAATGCATCGCGGAACTCCAAAATGCTAACTTTTGTGATTGGAATCCAAGTTTATATACGCAAATTTCACTATGATTACCATTATTGTGGCTTTGGTATCCTCTCGCTCGGTGCGGTACTCCCTTTCTTCTGATCCCATGAAGCTCAACATGACATCAACAAAGTCCTTGGTTCTGTTTTAATCCTTGGATTTTATATGATCCTCAATGATTTTTTCAAAGAAGGCATCAAACACCATGGCAACAGCCTTCATACGCTTTGTCAGGCCCTGAAGATCAAGTGACGCAATTTGAGGAATGTAATCACCCAGGTTAGGCAGGGCCGCTAGCATATTGGCCTCTTCAATCAAAGTTTTGAACCCTCTCTCATCAAACTCCCCATCCATATACTTCTTCTCGGACAGCATTCTACAAGTCATGTCTACACTAAGAGATGCGACCTTGGCACTTAGATCAAAAGCATTACGAGCAGCAGCAGCCTCTGTTATATATTCAATCAAGAGACCAAGCTCTTCTTTTCTCATCGATTGGAAAGAATTGATCTTACCGTTGCTTATCAATTCCAGAGTGCAGATCTTTCGAACGGTGCGCCAATAAGATCCATACTGAGCACCGGAGAAGTTCTTTTGGCCATGAGGCATATGCTTTAAAGCCAAAACTAGTGGCCTACTAGCGAAAACAAGGTCATGGGTCTTCAGGAATTGCTCAGCTGCTTGAGGTGATGAGACAACAACGGTAGACATCAAGCCTAAGCGTAAGAACATGATGGACCCATATTTTTGGTCTACTTTATGAAGATTTCAGCGAGGATACTTCCCTAACAAATGAAGGCGTCTGAAAATCTGTAATCCTCTTGGACCAGGAGGCAGTCTCTTCATGGCAAAGCTTGTACGAAGAAGAACAAAGCAATTACTAATGCAACTGAGGTCCATGTAAAAGACATGATTAATTACGCTTGGTGCTGGAATAGTTTTCTCTCAGGGCTAAAATTTTTGAAGTTTCTTATTGTAGCTATAACCCGTCTATATGTGCAGTAAAGGCAAGTTAAGACTTGTACTTGCTATTGGTGATGAAGATGAGGAACTGAAAGACCACTAAAAATTAACAAATTTTGGAGTCAAGCTCATTTATGTGCATAATGTGTATATAAAATAAATAAATTTGACCGAAGAATTTTCAACGGTAATATTTCTTTTAAAATTCTCAAAATTTTACTCTTGAAGGCATCTCTGTTGATAGAGTTCCTAAAATTTCTAACTTGAATTTTCATATATTTTCTATCAAAATTTTTAGATCAATGTCCTTTTATTTAATTACAAGAAAATTGGAGTGATTAGAAATTTAAAAAGAAAATTTCAAAGTATTAATTATTCAAAGGACAAGAATCCTCTCTTCATCTCAACCCTTTATTAATATAAAATTTTATAAATTAACAGATCATAAAAAATTGAGATAAAATTAGGTTAGTAGATGATCTTACACCCAATCAGACTTACAAAAAAAGTTTTTAATAACAAAAAAAAATAATTGAAACTGTACATGCTGCTTCTTCTTTTTTTTTTTTTTTAATTCATCCGATCGAAAACAACTCACTATTTTCACAGGTCATTTTGTGATCAATTGACCTGTACCAGAACAGCTTCAATACAACTCATCCTAGATCATAAGATACACTTAATTTATACGAAAAAGTACTTGTTTTTGTTTGTGGTTTGTATTGTTTTGTATCTTTATCAAGCAAATTGAGATGAAAAATACATAATTAATTAGAAAATTATTGACCGAGGAATAGGTAGAATCATATAAAGAGAAAGCCTCACTTTACGAGGTTATGACCAAAGTCATAAAATAATGTCAAGTTGTGCTATCTTATTTCGGCATGAAATTTTTTATTATTATTTCCCATCGGATTTCATGTTTAAACTAAAACTCAGATCCAATGGACAACAAATGATGCTTTATCCGCCTACTTGCTGGTCTGTAGCCATTCGCCCGGCTTAAATGACATTTTTTTAAATCAAATTTTTGTTTTCTACTTTTTAGTAGTTTATTTTTTTTAACCTTTATAATGGTCGTGAGCTACCTGCTCTGCCACCTCTTCCTCTTGAGTTTCTTCCATCATTTCCTCTACCAGGCCCATGCCTTTGATTTAAATTGCTATTGTGTCTCCCTACTGCAATGTTAGCTGATACTGAATTCAGATTAAGATTGGAAAAGGTGTTCAACCTTTCCAATATGTTTTCATAAGCAAGCAGAATTGATTGAAGTTCCTGCCATGAGATGTTATCTCTGGATTGTATTTGAACAACAATCGGAGTATAATCACCATCTAGGCCGAGAGTGATGAAAGAGATCAAGTCACTCAATGAGACAGGACTACCAGCTAAAGCTAAATTATCAGAAATCTTCTTCATGGTGATAAGGTAATTATTCATGCTCATAGATCCCTTCCTAGTTGTCTGCAGATCAAATCTAAGATTTGCAATCTGTGATCTATTTTTGATACCACACAGAGTTTCTAAGGCTTTCCATAAATCTCGTGAGGAGTTTTGTCCAATTACCTGAGCAGCAAGCTGTTCTGTCACTGATCCAAGCAGCCACCCTTTCAGCAGATTATCAATTGTAATACATTCTTCATATTCTGGATTGTGTTTGAGCTGAGATTCTTCTCCATCTGTGGTGACTGGGATGAACTCTGGTGGGCATGCTTTTGTTCCTAAAACAAAACCATCCAGTCGATGCCCTCTGAGAGTAGGCAGCATCATCTCTTTCCAGATGATGAAGTTGTCTTCATTTAACTTCACTGGGAATGCTGAGCTGAGAGCACTGCCGAAAGGTGAGCTTCCACTTGAAAAATTATTCTGAACAAGTGCATCAGAGTTTCTGCTTGTGGAGGATCGACTGTGAGAACTTGATGCCATGGCGAGGGCCTATGCAGCTCTAATACAAACTTGAAAAAAATACTCTCAGCTCACTACAACTTGAGTGAGCAGAATTTCATTTATACAAAACAGAATTACACGTGGTCAACATCAAGCATTCCAGCAGAGGATCTCCAATCAATGAGGAGATAATTGCTGACTCATCAAACAGTGAAATGTTCTAGAAACAATGCAGAAAGGATGCATACATATCCAGCTCATGACAGAACCGACAATAACTAATCAGAAATTAGTGAGCCTGATCAAGACTAATAACTGAATTAACTGTCTAATACTAACTGAAATAACTGCCTAATTAATGAGCTGCCTTAAAAGGCCATTAGGCATATGCTTTAAAGCCAAAACTAGTGGCCTACTAGCGAAAACAAGGTCATGGGTCTTCAGGAATTGCTCAGCCGCTTGAGGTGATGAGACAACAACGGTAGGCATCAATCCTAAGCGTGAGAACATGATGGACCAATATTTTTGGTCTAGTTTATGAAGATTTCAGTGAGGATACTTCCCTAACAAATGAAGGCGTCTGAAAATCTGTAATCCTCTTGGACCAGGAGGCATTCTCTTAGTCTTTGTATTTCTTCTTCATGGCAAAGCTTGTACGAAGAACAAAGCAATTACTAATGCAACTGAGGTCCATGTAAAAGACATGATTAATTACGCTTGGTGCTGGAATAGTTTTCTCTCAGGGCTAAAATTTTTGAAGTTTCTTATTGTAGCTATAACCCGTCTATATGTGCAGTAAAGGCAAGTTAAGACTTGTACTTGCTATTGGTGATGAAGATGAGGAACTGAAAGACCACTAAAAATTAACAAATTTTGGAGTCAAGCTCATTTATGTACATAATGTGTATATAAAATAAATAAATTTGACCGAAGAATTTTCAACGGTAATATTTCTTTTAAAAATTCTCAAAATTTTACTCTTGAAGGCATCTCTGTTGATAGAGTTCCTAAAATTTCTAACTTGAATTTTCATATATTTTCTATCAAAATTTTTAGATCAATGTCCTTTTATTTAATTACAAGAAAATTGGAGTGATTAGAAATTTAAAAAGAAAATTTCAAAGTATTAATTATTCAAAGGACAAGAATCCTCTCTTCATCTCAACCCTTTATTAATATAAAATTTTATAAATTAACAGATCATAAAAAATTGAGATAAAATTAGGTTAGTAGATGATCTTACACCCAATCAGACTTACAAAAAAAGTTTTTAATAACAAAAAAAAATAATTGAAACTGTACATGCTGCTTCTTCTTTTTTTTTTTTTTTAATTCATCCGATCGAAAACAACTCACTATTTTCACAGGTCATTTTGTGATCAATTGACCTGTACCAGAACAGCTTCAATACAACTCATCCTAGATCATAAGATACACTTAATTTATACGAAAAAGTACTTGTTTTTGTTTGTGGTTTGTATTGTTTTGTATCTTTATCAAGCAAATTGAGATGAAAAATACATAATTAATTAGAAAATTATTGACCGAGGAATAGGTAGAATCATATAAAGAGAAAGCCTCACTTTACGAGGTTATGACCAAAGTCATAAAATAATGTCAAGTTGTGCTATCTTATTTCGGCATGAAATTTTTTATTATTATTTCCCATCGGATTTCATGTTTAAACTAAAACTCAGATCCAATGGACAACAAATGATGCTTTATCCGCCTACTTGCTGGTCTGTAGCCATTCGCCCGGCTTAAATGACATTTTTTTAAATCAAATTTTTGTTTTCTACTTTTTAGTAGTTTATTTTTTTTAACCTTTATAAAGGGAATTAATCAATTTTTTATTCTATTTCGTATAGGCAAATTAAAAAACAATGTTGACGATTCGGTATCATGACACAATACGACTTCTACGTGTCCAATATTTTTCTTCTAACTTAGATGAATCATTCATATCATATCTTATTGTGTTATATATGTATATAAATACGCATCTTTCTAATTAAAACAATAAAATAAAATCGAACGAATAAAAAGTCTTCTTAAAACATAATTTTACAGAATCAGTTTATGATTAATTTTCTTAATTGTCTTCTTTTTTCTTTGACTAATTCAAGAAAATAACCGCAATATAAAGTTTTTTTTCTCTCCCTTTCTTTCTTCTATATATAACATATAATGATACATCAAACCATTGCAAAAGAATCTAGACAATAGAAATCATCATAGGAGTTATCAAAACCTTTTTTTTTAATAAGAATTTAACAATGTAGTACATTGGAAATATGCATATAGTGTAATACTATCTATTACTATCTCTCATTATTGCCTTGTCTTTTTAGCGTATCTTGATGGTAAAAGACACAAACACACACATATATATAATAGTCTTCTTGTTTTCATATATGACTTGTTTAATACCGGACGTCTTTATATGATGTATACAGTAGTTAGATGTTGTATTAACTTGAATTGACATAATATCTCTATATAAATCACATCAAACTCGCTTTCACTAAATCTATTAATCTTTATAATTATAATGAATCTGCAATTGTAGGAGTTTAAAATTTCATTCAAATAGTAACTTGGCATTACAAATTAAAAAAGTAAAAAAAAAAAACTTCGATATTTTATTTTCATTTTGCAAAGTCAGTTGTTGTCATGGGATTTCTATCGGTACAAATTTCTTGTACACGATAACTTCCATAACTGGAGAAAGTCTAGACAATTTTACAGGGTATAGACTCTGTAAACTGATGTGTACCCAAACAAACTCTAAATTAACATATAAAAAAATCATGAAAAGTTTCAAATTTCTATATGTCACATTCATTAAATGAAAGGTTTAAATATAATCTTGCTCACATCTATATTATCATAATACTATGGCCCCCAATTCACAATAAATTTTACATCCTAAGTACTATATATCTTGATGTATAAGTATCACATAAATGTTGAATTAATTTGACAAGTAACATGCTTTGTAAATAATTGCCATATCACTTGAAAGTATTAAACTTGTGGTATAAATTATGAAGTATAATATTACCCGTTATCAATAAAATGTGTACTACTACTCATTTAAAAATTATATCATATTTAAAAAAAAAAAGTAAATATATTTGAAGGAATATATACAAGTTATCTGTTGGGTTCATATACGGCTCTACATAGCAACCCAGGGGGCCTCAGGCCCCTTCTGAAATTTGTAATTTTATTATAACTCCCTTATTTGATATAGTTACTTTTACACCTATTTTTATTTATTTATTTTTTAGAAAAAAAACATAATAAATTTCAAATTTTGAGATTCTTTTGTGTCTTTTTTTATAACTATTTGAGTTGCTTGTCTCTTAGACTTTGCCACACAAACAATAATGTAAGTTCATATTTTATATTAATTAATTTCTATTATTTTATTAATTAATAGATCATAATTTCTGATTTTTATTTATTTAGTTTTACATGAATTATATGTTTAACTTTATGTTTAAAGAAAAAAATCAATCAAGCATACAAATTCAAAGAATTTTTCGGATGAACGATAACAACGAACTCTTTTTGTAGTTTTTAATAAAATTATACATTATACTTGTAAGCACCATGTCTTCGTTTATATCTTTTATTCGTATTGATTATATTAATTAGTAAATATTGCTAAAAAAATTAAATTTGAAATTTTTATTCTATTTCATTTGTTTGTAGTTGTTTTGGACAAAAAAATATGGATATCATATAAAAACTCTGTTTTAACAATTATAACGTGATATTTTAAAAGAAAATCTACCTTTAAGTTGACATCAATTCTAAGAAAAACGTTTCCATGGAATTATCAAATAGTACCATTTAACATCTTGGATTTCCTATTTTTGTATTAGGTTTTTTTGTGGGCACCTATCTAGTTTTACTTTTTCAACTAAGGTTTATCGAATAAATAATTAGTATTAAATTCTTAAGGTGTCCTCCCTTCGATAAATTCTGAGTCCGCCACTGGTTGGGTTGGTTACTATAATGGGCTTGTTGAATGACATCATTGACATGTTGAGTAAGAAGATTCCCCTTCTTGTATTGATCTCTTTGCCTTCTCTCTCTCCTTTCCTCCTGCATCCTTGATCATGTGCATGACCTTTTTCGACTTCTTCTTCCTTACCAAACAGCCTAGTCTTATTGACGGCCTTTCTAGCTTCTTGTACGTTTAGGCCCATGAGTTCATAACTTGCAGGAAGTATTATTGGAGTATTCACATCCCGCAAATCCATTAACATATAGAGGTATATCCAATGGCATTTGAAAACAATATCATGCTTCTCAAATTTGTTTTCTGTTTAACTTTAAAATAAAACACAAAGATTATCAATGATGAAATTTATAAATCAATCAATTTGCTTCCTTTAAAAAAAATTGCATCAGCAAATAAATGAATAGCAAGGGACGAATAAAGCAGTCTTATTGCTAGAGCAATTTTCCAACAAATTTCTCGTTTCTTCCAAAGATGTCCCCTTAATTCAATTGTATTAAGTTAAGCTTAGGAAGAGTAGCTTGTGAATATGTAGCGCAATGGGTCCATTTTGAAGAACAAGAAACAGGAAGACCCTTGAGCGGTTGAGCTAGCTCGAGTAAGAGGGAAGTTGCTAAGCACAACAAAAAGTACAATTGAAGATGCTGAGGACTTCTAAGAGTTTTTGAAGTCGTTCAATTTTTTATTTTATTATCATTTTTCGTGGAAGTTTCAGCTTCTGCATTGCTGGCAGAATGCTTTAAAGAGTTGAATTACAAAGATGCAGAACAATCGAACCTGTAGTTCTTAGACCACGATCATTTGTTAAGGCGATAAGTAGGAATGGCTAACAGATGTTCGGCTCTAGGTGTTACAAGACTAAACACCTCAGTCATGTCCAATTCACTCACCAACATACCATTTGGAAGCTCCCAATCAAAGCAATGTACAAGCTGTGCTAACACTTGCTTCACTACAGTGAGTCCCAATTGCATTCCAGGACAGCCTCTGCGACCTGAACCAAATGGGATAAGCTGAAAGTCACGGCCGCGAAGATCGATGTTACTCCCAACAAACCTTTCTGGGAAGAACTTCTCAGGGTCAGTCCAGGCATCTGGGTCTCTCCCAATTGCCCATACATTTACAACAACGCGTGACTTTTTTGGTATGTGGAAGCCGTTGATTGTACAGTCTTCTAAAGATTCATGAGGGAGTAAAAGAGGAGCCACAGGATGGAGCCTCAAGGTTTCTTTCACAACCATGTCCAAGTATTCCAATTTATCCAAATCTGATTCTTCAACCATCCTGTCCAGTCCCACAAAATCTTCCAACTCTTTTTGTAATTTCTTCATTACCCATGGATGCTTGATGAGTTCTGAAAGCGCCCAATCTACCGCTGTTGGTGAAGTGTCCATTGCAGCTGCAAGCATGTCCTGCTCATATCATATGCAAAATCACAAATTTTTTTACAGATTCAATCGTAAGATCACACAAGAGAAAGGATCAAAGATGCTTTTTATTGTCTATTCATCAAAGAGTTCAAATTTTGGAAATCCAAATTTTGATAAACGTATGAAATTGTATGCAACCCAATGAAATTATCAAATTGGATTACGGACAAACAAAGCTGCATGACAGTTTGCTTGTGCAAAACGTTCATTTAGATTCCTAGTTGACACTTGCACTTAATGATCATATGCTCTCCCGGGCCCTTCAGTTTTCAGGCCTCAAACAACAATACTGGGCTCACCTTCTTATAAACTTTGAACGTATAAGAGGTAAATTTATACCTCGGCACCAACTAGCTAAACAGTGTCAAGGTCTCTCATACCTTGTGACAAGAGTTTTAGTGATCTAATTCTAGTCACATTAAATTTGGATGGTTAAGTCCAAATTAGTGGGGTGAGGATCGGATGGCAATAAAGAAAACAAAAGAGTGAAATAAATGATTAATCTAATTAGAGACAAACAATAACGCAGCAAGGAACTCCAAAAGGCTAATTTTTGGGATTCCAATTTTATAGATGCAAATTTCACTCATCATTACCAATATTATGGCTTTGATATGCTCTCGCTCAACGCGGTACTCTGTTTCTTCGGATCCGACGAAGCTCAACATGACATCCACAAAGTCCTTGGTTCTGTTGATCTCCTTGGATTGAACATGCTGGTCAATTATTTTCTCCAAGAAGGCATCAAACACCTTGTGAACAGCCTTTGCGCGCTTTGTCAGCCCTTGAAGATCAAGTGAAGCAATTTGAGGAATGTAATCACCCAAGTTTGGAAGAGCTCCTAGTGTCATGCCCTCTTGAATCACTGTTTTAAACCCTCTCTTATCAAACTCATCATCCACATACTTCTTCCCAAACACCATTCTACAAGTCATGTCAGCACTAAGAGATGCGACCTTGGCCGTTAGATCAACAGCAGTACGAGTAGCAGCAGCCTCTTTTATATCTTCAATCAAGCGATCAAGCTCTTCTTTTCTCATGGGCTGAAAAGAATTGATCTTTACATTGCTTAATAGTTCCAGAGTGCAGATCTTTCGAATGGTGCGCCAATAAGATCCATACTGAGCCAAGATGAAATTTTTTTGGCCATAAGACATATGCTTTGACGCCAAAAGGGGAGGCCTACCAGCAAAAACAAGGTCATGGGTCTTCAGAAATTGCTCAGCTGCTTGAGGTGATGAGACAACAACTGTAGGCATCAAGCCTAAGTGTAAGAACATAATGGGGCCATATTTTTCGGATAGTTTATGAAAATCTCTGTGGGGATACTTCCCTAACAAATGAAGGCATCCGAAAATTGGAAACCCTCTTGGACCAGGAGGTAGTCTCCTACTCTTTGTATTTCTTGTCCGTAAGAAAGCTTCTAGGAAGAAGAAAACAGCAACAATTGCAACCGATGTCAATGTCCAAGACATAATTAATAAAACTGAAAATATTTTGCTTACTAGGCTAAAATCTTGCAACTTTCTTGTAGGATCGAGATCCTGCCCTCGCAGTGAACGCTAGGAGGCCCTTTTTTTGGCTGATAAAGATGGTAAACTTGTGCCGTTGAAATTTTATCCACAATTCCATCTCTTGGGCAACTCACAGACGTACAAGAAGAGAAACAAACAAATTTGGAGTGACGTCAATGTCCTTTAATTTGCTTCATCGGTAAAGATTTTTTGCTGAGTGATGTGTTTGCACTCCACCTATACAGTCAATAACCCCGTCCCTTAGTTTTGAAAAACAAAATTGCAAACAAAAATTAAATGGTTTCAAAACCCCACACGTATATTTTTGAGACTCCATTTACCTTAAAAAAAAAAATAATAATAATAATAATAATAATAAGTAAGTCAAATCCAACTTCAAGATCTGAAAAATACTTAAGTGAGTCTCACATATTATCATGTTACTTTATTGATATAGTATGCTTAGTCATTTACATTGTGCCGTATGTTTAATAACTGCTATCAAAATTATTTTTATTATAAATACTAAGTTAGTTCAGTTTTCTTTTTCTCTCAAGTTATTTATTCCATTTTCTTATGGAGAATTATCACTTACTACCCATATGTTTTGAGGAATTACCAATTTGATTTTTTTATAAGACATCCCTATATTTTCAGAAATCAATCAAGGACTACCCTTGTCATATTAGCTTCCATTACTTAGCCGTCAATTTCAAATTTAATTATCAAATTACCCTTATTCATAATTTTTAATCTTTATCTCTCAAGTGAAATATCATATTTACCATTTATCTTTTAAAATTTTAGAAAACTTAGTAAAGGGAGACTTTTTTTTGTCTGAAATTTGAACAAGTTTCAATTTCACTAAAATCTGAATAAGTGTGAATATAAATGTCTAAATGATATGATTATTTTTTATTTTTCAAGATATGATAATAAGTCTTACGCTGATTGTTTTTAATAATTAAATACATCAGAAAGTTATTAATTTGACATATATGCCCTTATTTAGTATTATACATATTGTACATTGTATATATTATATAAACATTTGTAAATAATCAATACAACAAAATCAAAATCAAAATACTACAATGTAGAAAAAACTAAATTTTAATTAATGTGTCTCACATATAATATGAAATTTTTTTAGTTACTATGTAATTAAAAATAATAAATGAGTATTCAAAAAATTATTTTAATAATAGAATATTATAAACAAAAGATTAATTTGATGCTTGAAAGAGTTGATTTGCAATATGATCGCACAATTAATGCATAAATACTTGATCTATTGATTAAGTAAATGCCATTGGTATATGTTGTGATTGCTCAAGAGTTCAACGATAGGAAAAGATCATTTAAGGTTTAACAAAATAGGAATTAAATAAAATTTCCAAGGGTATTTTTGAATATAAAAAATAGGCAATCTATTCAGATAAAAGTTAGAAAATATAACTTTTTCCATTTAGATGTTTTTATCCGAGAAAAAGTGTTCAGTCTCAAAAAAAATCAATGTAAAAAAAGGTCTGAAATCTCAGACTTTAGATAGAAAAACAATTAGCCCGTAAGTGTTAAGATTCGATACAAAGCATGTATATTACCATCAAGCCAAAGGAATAATTTAATTTTAAGTAAACAAAAACTTTATTTTATTTATTTGAACTAACTCAATTCTAGTAACACCTAAATTGTAACGAGAATCAAATCCCTATGACACAACTTCAACCAAAATCCAAGCAAATCAAATAAAAAATAGAAACCTAATAAAAAATCTATAGCAAAATAAAAAAAATAAGAAAAAAATCAAGATGTTATTTTTTTTATTAGGTTTCTATTTAGTATAGAATTTTTTTTTATTTTGATATAGATTTTATTATTTTATTTTGAGGATGTTTTTATTTTCTATTTGATTTTCTTTAAAAAAAGAAAGAAAGAAACAAAGAAAGAAATCAGATTGTTTGGATTTAGATTGAGGCTGTGTTATTGGGATTCCAGTTTGGTTGTAGATTATTTAGGTGTCATTGGAGTTAAGTTAGTTCAAATAGGTTGAATAAAGTTTTTTATTTACCTAAAATTAAATTATCCAATTGGTTAAATGGTAGACTAAATATTATATAACTTATAAGGTAATCCTAACAATTACCAAGTTTCTAAAGTTTTAAAAGATAAAAGAGTAAATATGATATTTTACTTGAGAGATAAAGATTAAAAACTATGATTAAGGGTAATTTTGGGATGTCTCACAAAAAAAAGTACAAAAAATGTATATGGGTGAAAATTCTTTAGAACGTAGGGGTAGTGAGTGATAATTTTTCGATAGTATATCATCCCCTAATTGGATAGGCTCGCTAAATCAGAAAGATAACATAGTGATACTTCCCTAGCTAACATGGAAACATAGAATATTAGTATGCTATTGCTGCACTCTTTAATAACTCTTTGCACTTCTCCATTTATTACTAGTTTCTCTTTTACTGCTTTTTATCTTTTTATTTTCTTTCCATCTTCTCTCTTTTATTTTTCTAAATTTTGGAATTTTATGACCCCTTTTGATTTATGCTCTTCTGCCATGTTTTCTTTCACTACACATGCATTCCATGTCTCCTGAGCAATCTCAATACCTATTAAGCAAGATAATTAAATAATTTATGACTTTCAAGTTAATAAAGAAAAATCATTCCAATCCTTACTTAAAATTAGTTTTTAATTTAATTTCGTTAATATAAAGAACATAAAGACTTATAGCACCAAAAGCTTTCAGACGTGAATTGAAGAGGAGAAAATCCTTAGGGAAAAGAATAGAAACAAGAAGCTCAAAGTATTATGGGTTCATATTCTTAAAATGACATGGGCGGGGCAAGGTGGGTCTGGATCCATTCAAAATATTTTTTTTACCCCGTCCTACCCACCCCAACTATTGCCATCCATACTTTGGAGCAGAAGAGAGATAGATGTGTTTGTCATAGATAACACGTACAACAAATCACTTCTAAAACAGCGGAAATTTATTGTTGATTAGAAGCCATAATATTTGGTCATATAATAGTACAACACATTCAGATAAAGACCCTCTATATATATACATATATATATATATATATGTATATATGTATACATATATATATATGTATATATGTATACATATATATATATGTATATATGTATACATATATATATATGTATATATATATATATTTCTATATTATATTATGTTCTTTTCAACTTTTAGCTGCAAGACAACCAAAAGTGTCGAGTTACCAATTTCTTATCGTTTGTCTAGTCTTTCCAGCATCGATATTCTTAAGTCTATTCCATCATCAAAGAGAATACTAGCTACAGTTTTCTTTTTCTTTTTTTATTGGCCAGGTAGAAGTTTTTATAGTATTCCAGAAAAAAATTCGAAATACTCCCTTAACATAAATCTTAAATAAAAAAATAAATATATACCTTCTTAATAATTAGATAAATATAAAATTATTAATTTAAATAAATAATCCACAGATTTTGTTACAACAACATTTAACCAATGGACGAAACCTGTTTTCTTATATTTACTCGAATCAAGAATCACAATTCTAATACAAATTTCCTGTTGGAGAATAAATACTTAACCAATCAAGCAACACAAGAATATAATGAAGAAGAAGATATTGACTCTTGAACACTTATCAACTCTTTATTACTTCTTCTTAATAAAATTGACAAATTATAAAAACTTATATAGTAGACTCAATCCTAATCCTACTCAAACCATAAATACTAATAATTCTAAAATAACTAAATAATTAATCTTTGTCCATAATTTACTAGGATTATTAATCCTTCCATAACATGTCTTCTAATCTAATTAGGACTCTAATCTTATTTTAATTTAGACTTTAAATTCCAAATAAACTCTTAAGCTTTGTTTAAACTTCCAACACCCCCCTTTAAACTAAGCTTAACCAAACAATGACTTGAAACTTTTTCTTGAATATTGTTGATCTCCTGACGAACCTTTCTTATCTTCACATATGTCTCCATAATCATACCCAAACTTTATTTTTATCTTTTTGCAAAAATTTGACTCCATAAGCCTTCATAAACAAAATCTTTAATATAATTTCCTTTTGTTCTTGTGTTAACGTTGCTTGATTTGCCGGTACTTCAAAACCTTGATTTACAACTTCCCACATGCCTCTGTACTCAAACTTAGTTTGCATTTGAGTTCTCCAATACTCAAAATTGTACTTGTTTCCATCAAATCTAGCAAGTTCTTTTTCCATCTTGATTTGTTTCCTTGACTCTGCCTTTCTGGCAACTCTGACAGGCTCTAACCGGCTCTGCCAACTCTGGTAGTTTCTTCCTAGCTCTACCAACTTTGCTTTGATAGACTCTAAGACCTTCCTGGCTCGACTCTATCTAGCTCTTTTTTTGTGCCTGCTTCTCTCACATGTCTTTCTTGGATCTTTACGTTGTGTCTAGCTCTGAGATTACTCCTCTCAGAACCTTCCAAACTAGCTCTGACAGGTCTTACCTGCAGCTTACTACCTAGCTTCGAAAAAAATTTGATGGCTCCTCCCAGATTCTTCCAACCTAACTCTGATACCACTTTGTTGGAATTTGGCTTACTATGATACCATTTTGTTGGAGAATAATTACTCAACCAATCAAGCAACATAAGAATATAATGAAGAAGAAGATATTGACTCTTGAACACTTATCAACGCTTTATTACTTCTTCTTAATAAAATTGACAAATTACAAAGACTTATATAGTAGACTTAATCCTAATCCTACTCAAACCATAAATACTAATAATTCTAAAATAACTAAATAATTAATCTTTGTCCATAATTTACTAGGATTATTAATCCTTCCATAACATGTCTTCTAATCTAATTAGGACTCTAATCTTATTTTAATTTAGACTTTAAATTCTAAATAAACTCTTAAACTTTGTTTAAACTTCCAACATTTCCTTCATAATCCGTGAATTCGTATTTGAAGAGCTTTTGTCTTTTAAGGAAGTTTCAGATCCCGCATTGCTGAAGTTCTATGCCGTTTATCTTGTACTGCTGTTTTCGGTTTTTCTATTTGTTCTATTTATATTTCTTTTTTTTCTTTTTTTTTTGGTGAATATGTTAACATGAGAGTTAATCAGCATTCTACATGCAAATATCACTGGCGTGCCATCTTTTCTAGCATGAAGAAGCTAAGCAGAATGCATCATTAAGATTTAATTAATTACCAATACATCGCAATAGAATCTGTAATTCTTGAAGGAAAATAATATATAAATTATAGAAGCCAGTAGATTTCATCATTTGCTGAGACGATAAGTAGGAATAGCAAGAAGATGGTTGGCTCTAGGAGTTACAAGACTAAACTCCTCAGTCATGTCCAATTCACTCGCCAACATACCATCTGGAAGCTCCCAACCAAAGCAATGCACAAGTTGTGCTAATAATTGCTTAACTATAGTGATTCCCAACTGCATTCCAGGGCAGCCTCTGCGACCTGAACCAAATGGGAGAAGCCAGAAGTCATGACCGCGAAGATCGATATTACTCCCAACAAACCTTTCAGGGAAGAACCTCTCAGCATTAGTCCAGGCATTAGGGTCTCTCCCAATTGCCCATACATTTATAACAACGCGTGACTTTTTCGGTATATGGAAGCCATTTATTGTACAGTCTTCTACGGACTCATGAGGGAGTAACAGAGGTGCCATTGGATGGAGCCTCAAGGTTTCCTTTACAACCATGTCCAAGTATTCCAGGTTATCCAAATCAAATTCTTCGACCATCCTGTCCAATCCGACAACAGTTTCCAACTCTTTCTGTAGTTTCTTCATTACCCCGGTGTGCTTGATGAGTTTTGAAAGTGCCCACTCCACAGCTGTTGCTGAAGTGTCCATTGCAGCTGCAAGCATGTCCTGGTTATATAAATAAGCAAAAGACATTAATTTTTAGATTTAGCCTTAAAATGACATGAAGAGAAAGGACCAATGATGCTTATGAAGGTCTATCCAGTAAAGACTACTTCGGAGATGCAGATTTTAACGAAGGTAGAAATTTTGATGTATGATTACCAATATTGTGGCTTTGATATGCTCTTGGGAAATCCGATACTCAGTTTCTTCTGATCCCATGAAGCTCAACATGACATCAACAAAGTCCTTGGTTCTGTTTTCATCCTTGGATTGAAGATGCTCATCAATGATCTTCTCCAAGAAGGCATCAAAAACCTTGGCAACAGCCTTCATACGCTTTGTCAGCCCCTGCAGATCAAGAGAAGCAATTCGAGGAACGTCATCACCCAGGTTAGGAAGGGCTGCTAATGTCATGCCCTCTGGAACCACAGTTTTGAAACCTCTCTCATCAAACTCCTCCTCCATATACTTCTTTCCAAACACCATTCTACAAGTCATGTCTGTTGCAGGAGGATCCCATTTAGATAATCCTCATTTGGGAGTCCCATATTGATTGGTTAAGGGAAGGTCATGGGGCTTATATATGGGAGGAGTTCCTCCACCTAATAGACTAGTCTTTTGGGCTGGATACTTGCTCCATATATGGTGGCCCATTTGTTGAAAAATTGTTGTTGTGCGCAGCGGAAGCGATCCGTAACAAGTGGTATCAGAGCCAACCCAAGACAGTAATGTGTGGACTCGTTTGGTTCAGACAAGGATGGTGTTAATGCCCACCGGGGCCTTGTCTTTGTGGAGGATTATCGTTGGTGGTTCAGACAAGGATGGCGCCTCCACCCGTCGAGGCCTTGTCTGAGGAGGGGGATTGTTGCAGGAGGATCCCATTTGGATAATCCCCATTTGGGGGTCCCACATTGATTAGTTAAGGGAAGGTCATGGGGCTTATATATGGGAGGCGTTCCTCCACCTAATAGACTAGTCTTTTGGGCTGGATACTTGCTCCTTATATGGTGGCCCATTTGTTGAAAAATTGTTGTTGTGCGCAGCGGAAGCGATCCGTAACAATGTCTGCACTAAGAGATGAGATCTTGGCACTGAGATCAACAGCAACACGACCACCAACAGCTTCTTTTATATAGTCAATCAAAAGATTAAGCTCTTCCTTTCTCATGGACCGGAAAGAGTTGATCTTAGCGTTGCTCAGCAGTTCCAGAGTACACATCTTGCGAACGATACGCCAATAAGTTCTGTACTGAGCAAAGGAGAAGTTCTTCTGTCCATAAGAAATATGTTTAGGAGCTTCAAGAAGAGGCCTGCTAGCGAAAACAAGATCATGGGTCTTCAGAAATTGCTCAGCTGCTTGAGGTGAAGAGACAACAACTGTAGGCATCAAGCCTAAGCGCAAGAACGTGATGGAGCCATATTTTTGTGCTAGTTTATGAAAATCTTTGTGTGGATACTTCCCTAACAAATGAAGGCATCCGAAGATTGGAAAACCTCTTGGACCAGGAGGTAGTCGCTTACTCTTTGTATTTCTTTTCCTTAAAAATGCCTGTAGGAAGAAGAAAAGAGCAACAAGTGCCACTGAACTCCATGTCCAAGACATGATTAATTATGCTGCGATTAGTTTGCTTACTAGGCAAGTTAAGTTTCTTGTTTTGGCTGATGAAGATGTGTAGTCTTGCCACTGACATATTTACAAACTGATCAATGAGGAACCGAAAGACAGGAGAAAAAACAAACTTTGTAGTTAAGTTCAATGTATGTGCATAATCTATATATTTTTCCTTTTCATTTTGAGATAATTTTCAGGTAAAATCTGTCAATATTTATTTAAAAAATAATACAGAAAACATAACCAATCCATCCATTTAAGGTGATATATGCAATGCCATTAGATGAGTAATATTATCACATTATTCATTAAAATCCTATTCATATATTTTGTTCAAATAACTAATTACATTAATTAATGGCATAATTAATCTACTTCAATCAATCAATATGTCACATTATACCAGCAAGAGAGAAGAATTAATTATATGGAATGGTTAGATATGATTTTGAAGCTTGCACTTGGGCACGTGATCGGGTTGGATCTTATCATTTGAGATTGCTTGCTAGTTGCACTTCGAAGATCTCCACTGATTTCTAGTTGAAGTTTTTGAGATTCTTTTACCATATAATGCAAATAATTGAACTAGTTGGGATCTTATTTTGGGTAGTTATAAACAAGAATAGAGGATTTATATATACCATGGCCATCACTTGAAAGCTAAATGTTTCTTCTTTTTTTTTTTTTTTTTAGAAAAATTTGGGAGATCTTTAGTTCTTACACATTAAGTGAAAGAATTTCTTTTTGAAATTCTTAAAAATTAACACAATTTTAAAATGGGTTAATTTTCGTAGCATACTCCTTTCTTTAGCTTTTTTAAAATGGGTTAATTTTCAACTTAAATTTGTAATTTTATTATAACTCCCTTATTTGATATAGTTACTTTTACACCTATTTTTATTTATTTACTTTTTAGAAAAAAAATAATAAATTTCAAATTTTGAGATTCTTTTGTGTCTTTTTTTATAACTATTTGAGTTGCTTGTCTCTTAGACTTTGCCACACAAACAATAATGTAAGTTCATATTTGATATTAATTAATTTCTATTAGTTTATTAATTAATAGATTATAATATCTGATTTTTATTTATTTAGTTTTACACGAATTATATGTTTAACTTTATATTTAAAGAAAAAAATCAATCAAGCATACAAATTCAAAGATTTTTTCAGATGAACGATAACAATGAACTCTTTTTGTAGTTTTTAATAAAATTATACATTATCCTTGTAAGCACCATGTCTTCGTTTATATCTTTCATTCGTATTGATTATACTAATTAGTAAATATTGCTAAAAAAATTAAATATGATTTTTTTATTCTATTTCATTTGTTTGTAGTTGTTTTGGACAAAAAAAATATGGATATAATCTAATAACTAGGTTTTAACAATTATAACGTGATATTTTAAAAGAAAATCTACTTTTAAGTTGACATCAATTTTAAGAAAAATGTTTCCATGGAATTATCAAATAGTACCATTTAACATCTTGGATTTCCTATTTTTGTATTAGGTTTTTTTGTGGGCACCTATCTAGTTTTACTTTTTCAACTAAGGCTTATCGAATAAATAATTAGTACTGAATTCTTAAGGTGTCCTCCCTTCGACAAATTCTGAGTCCGCCAGTGGTTGGGTTGGTTACTATAATGGGCTTGTTGCATGATATCATCGACATGTTCAGTAAGAAGATTCCCCTTCTTGTATTGATCTCTTTGCCTTCTCTCTCTCCATTCCTCCTGCATCCTTGAGCATGTGCATGACCTTTTTCGACTTCTTTTTCCTTACCAAACAGCCCAGTCTTATTGACGGCCTTTCTAGCTTCTTGTACGTTTAGGCCCATGAGTCCATAACTTGCAGGAAGTATTATTGGAGTATTCACATCCCACAAATCCATTAACATATAGAGGTATATCCAATGGCATTTGAAAACAATATCATGCTTCTCAAATTTGTTTTCTATTTAACTTTAAAACAAAATACAAAGACTATCAATGATGCAATTTATAAATCAATCAATTTGCTTCCTTTAAAAAAAAAAATTGCATCAGCAAATAAATGAATAGCAAGGGACGAATAAAGCAGTCTTATTGCTAAAGCAATTTTCCAACAAATTTCTCGTTTCTTCCAAAGATGTCCTCTTAATTCAATTGTATTAAGTTAAGCTTACGAAGAGTAGCTTGTGAATATGTGGCGCAATGGGTCCATTTTGAAGAACAAGAAACAGGAAGACCCTTGAGCGGTTGAGCTAGCTCGAGTATGACGGAAGTTGCTGAGCACAACAAAAAGTACAAGTGAAGATGCTGAGGACTTCTAAGAGTTTTTGAAGTCGTTCAATTTTTTATTTTATTATTATTTTTCGTGGAAGTTTCAGCTTCTGCATTGCTGGCAGAATGCTTTAAAGAGTTGAATTACAAAGATGCAGAACAATCGAACCTGTACTTCTTAGATCATGATCACTTGTTAAGGCGATAAGTAGGAATGGCTAACAGATGTTTGGCTCTAGGTGTTACAAGACTAAACACCTCAGTCATGTCCAATTCACTCACCAACATACCATTTGGAAGCTCCCAATCAAAGCAATGTACAAGCTGTGCTAACACTTGCTTCACTACAGTGAGTCCCAATTGCATTCCAGGACAGCCTCTGCGACCTGAACCAAATGGGATAAGCTGAAAGTCACGGCCGCGAAGATCGATGTTACTCCCAACAAACCTTTCTGGGAAGAACTTCTCAGGGTCAGTCCAGGCATCTGGGTCTCTCCCAATTGCCCATACATTTACAACAACGCGTGACTTTTTTGGTATGTGGAAGCCGTTTATTGTACAGTCTTCTAAAGATTCATGAGGGAGTAATAGAGGAGCCACAGGATGGAGCCTCAAGGTTTCTTTCACAACCATGTCCAAGTATTCCAATTTATCCAAATCTGATTCTTCAACCATCCTGTCCAGTCCCACAAAATCTTCCAACTCTTTTTGTAATTTCTTCGTTACCCATGGATGCTTGATGAGTTCTGAAAGCGCCCAATCTACCGCTGTTGGTGAAGTGTCCATTGCAGCGGCAAGCATGTCCTGCTCATATCATATGCAAAATCACAAATTTTTTTACAGATTCAATCGTAAGATCACACAAGAGAAAGACCAAAGATGCTTTTTATTGTCTATTCATCAAAGAGTTCAAATTTTGGAAATCCAAATTTTGATGAACGTATGAAATTGTATGCAACCCCATGAAATTATCAAATTGGATTACGGACAAACAAAGCTGCATGACAGTTTGCTTGTGCAAAACGTTCATTCAGATTCCTAGTTGACACTTGCACTTAATGATCATATGCTCTCCCGGGCCCTTCAGTTTTCAGGCCCCAAACAACTATACTGGGCTCACCTTCTTATAAACTTTGAACGTATAAGAGGTAAATTTATACCTCGGCACCAACTAGCTAAACAGTGTCAAGGTCTCTCATACCTTGGGACAAGAGTTTTAGTGATCTAATTCTAGTCACATTAAATTTGGATGGTTAAGTCCAGATTAGTGGGGTGAGTATCGGATGGCAATAAAGAAAACAAAGGAGTGAAATAAATGATTAATCTAATTAGAGACAAACAATAACGCAGCAAGGAACTCCAAAAGGCTAATTTTTGGGATTCCAATTTTATAGATGCAAATTTCACTCATCATTACCAATATTATGGCTTTGATATGCTCTCGCTCAACGCGGTACTCTGTTTCTTCGGATCCGACGAAGCTCAACATGACATCCACAAAGTCCTTGGTTCTGTTGATCTCCTTGGATTGAACATGCTCGTCAATTGTTTTCTCCAAGAAGGCATCAAACACCTTGTGAACAGCCTTTGCGCGCTTTGTCAGCCCTTGAAGATCAAGTGAAGCAATTTGAGGAATGTAATCACCCAAGTTTGGAAGAGCTCCTAGTGTCATGCCCTCTTGAATCACTGTTTTAAACCCTCTCTCATCAAACTCTTCATCCAGATACTTCTTCCCAAACACCATTCTACAAGTCATGTCAGCACTAAGAGATGCGACCTTGGCCGTGAGATCAACAGCAGTACGAGTAGAAGCAGCCTCTTTTATATATTCAATCAAGCGATCAAGCTCTTCTTTTCTCATGGGCTGAAAAGAATTGATCTTTACATTGCTTAACAGTTCCAGAGTGCAGATCTTTCGAATGGTGCGCCAATAAGATCCATACTGAGCCAAGGCGAAATTCTTTTCGCCATAAGACATATGCTTTGACGCCAAAAGGGAAGGCCTACCAGCAAAACCAAGGTCATGGGTCTTCAGAAATTGCTCAGCTGCTTGAGGTGATGAGACAACAACTGTAGGCATCAAGCCTAAGTGTAAGAACATAACGGGGCCATATTTTTCGGATAGTTTATGAAAATCTCTGTGGGGATACTTCCCTAACAAATGAAGGCATCCGAAAATTGGAAACCCTCTTGGACCAGGAGGTAGTCTCCTACTCTTTGTATTTCTTGTCCGTAAGAAAGCTTGTAGGAAGAAGAAAACAGCAACAATTGCAACCGATGTCAATGTCCAAGACATGATTAATAAAACTGAAAATATTTTGCTTACTAGGCTAAAATCTTGCAACTTTCTTGTAGTATCTAGATCCTGTCCTCGCAGTGAAGGCTAGCAGGCCCTTTTTTTGGCTGATAAAGATGGTAAACTTGTGCCGTTGAAATTTTATCCACAATTCTATCTCTTGGGCAACTCAAAGACGTACAAGAAGAGAAGCAAACATATTTGGAGTGACGTCAATGTCCTTTAATTTGCTTCATCGGTAAAGATTTTTTGCTGAGTGATGTGTTTGCACTCCACCGATAGAGTCAATAACCCCATCTCTTAGTTTTGAAAAACAAAACTACAAACAAAAATTAATAATAGTAATAATAATAATAATAATAATAATAATAATAATAATAATAATAATAATAATAATAATAAGTAAGACAAATCCAACTTCAAGATCTGGGAAATACTCAGGTGAGTCTGACATATTATCATCTTACTTTATTGATGTAGTATGCTTAACCATTTAGATTGTGTCATATGTTTAATAACTGCTATTAAAATTATTTTCATTATAAATACTAAGTTACCTCAGTTTTTTTTTTTTTTCAAGTTATTTATTCCATTTTTTTATGGAGAATTATCACTCACTACCCATATGTTTTGAGGAATTGTCAATTTGATTTTTTTTAATAGGACATCCCTATGTTTCCAAAAATCAATCAAGGATTCCCTTGCCATATTAGTTTCCGTTACTTAGCTGTCAATTTCAAATTTAATTATCAAATTATCCTTATTCATAATTTTTAATCTTTATCTCTCAAGTGAAATATCATATTTACAGTTTATTTTTTAAAATCTTAGAAAACTTAGTAAAGGGAGACTTTTTTTTTTCTCAAATTTGAACAGGTTTCAATTTGACTAAAATCTGAATAAGTCTGAATATAAATATCTGAATGATATGATTATTTTTTATTTTTTGAGATATAATAATAAGTCTTAAGTTGATTATTTTTAATAATTAAAAACATCATAAAGTTATTAATTTGACATATATACCCTTATTTAGTATTATACGTATTGCACATTGTATATGTTATATAAACATTTTGTCCATAATCGATACAACAAAATCAGAATCAAAATACTACAATGTAGAAAAAATTAAATTTTAATTAATGTGTCTCACATATAATATGAAATTTTTTTAGTTACTATGTAATTAAAAATAATAAATGAGTATTCAAAGAATTATTTTAATAATAGAATATTATAAACAAAAAATTAATTGATGCTTGAAAGGGTTGATTTGCAATATGATCTCACAATTGATGCATAAATACTTGATCTATTGATTAAGTAAATGCCGTTGGTATGTGTTGTGATTGCTCAAGAGTTCAAAGATAGGAAAAGATCATTTAAGGTTTAACAAAATAGGAATTAAACAAAATTTTCAAGGGTATTTTAGAATATAAAAAATAGGCAATCTATTCATAGAAAAGTTAGAAAATATAACTTTTTCCATTTAGATGTTTTTATCCGAGAAAAAGTATTCAGTCTCAAAAAACAATCAATATAAAAAAGGTCTCACACTTTTGATGAAAAAACAATCAGCCCCTAAGAGGCTTTAGAAGGAAAAACAATTAGCCCCCAAGTGTTAAGATTCGAGCTTGGTACTTATTAAGTTACAAAGCATGTATATTAACATCAAGCCAAAGGAATAATTTAATTTTAAGTAAACAAAAACTTTATTTTATTTATTTGAACTAACTCAATTCTAGTAACACCTAAATTGTAACGAGAATCGAATCCCTATGACACAACCTCAACCAAAATCCAAGCAAATCAAATAAAAAATAGAAACCTAATAAAAAATCTATAGCAAAAAAAAAAAAAAGAAAAAAAAAGATGTTATTTTTTTTATTTTGATTAGGTTTCTATTTAGTATAGATTTTTTTTATTTTGATATAGATTTTATTATTTTATTTTGATGATGGTTTTATTTTCTATTTGATTTTCTTTAAAAAAAAGAAAGAAACAAAGAAAGAAATCAGATTGTTTGGATTTAGATTGAGGTTGTGTTATTGGGATTTAAGTTTGGTTGTAGATTATTTAGGTGTCATTGGAGTTAAGTTAGTTCAAATAGGTTGAATAAAGTTTTTTATTTACCTAAAATTAAATTATCCAATTGGTTAAATGGTAGACTAAATATTATATAACTTATTAGGTAATCCTAACAATTACCAAGTTTCTAAAGTTTTAAAAGATAAAAGAGTAAATATGATATTTTACTTGAGAGATAAAGATTAAAAACTATGATTAAGGGTAATTTTGGGATGTCTCACAAAAAAAAGTACAAAAAATGTATATGGGTGAAAATTCTTTAGAACGTAGGGGTAGTGAGTGATAATTTTTCGATAGTATATCATCCCCTAATTGGATAGGCTTGCTAAATCAGAAAGATGACATAGTGATACTTCCCTTGCTAACATGGAAACCTAGAATATTAGTATGCTATTGCTGTACTCTTTAATAACCCTCTGCACTTCTCCATTTATTACTAGTTTCTGTTTTACATGCTTTTTATCTTTTTATTTTATTTCCATCTTCTCTCTTTTATTTTTCTAAATTTTGGAATTTTATGACCCCTTTTGATTTATGCTCTTCTGCCATGTTTTCTTTCACTACACATGTATTCCATGTCTCCTGAGCAATCTCAATACATATTAAGCAAGATAATTAAATAATTTATGACTTTCAAGTTAATAGAGAAAAATCAGTCCAATCCTTACTTAAAATTAGTTTTTAATTTAATTTCGTTAATATAAAGAACATAAAGACTTATAGCACCAAAAGTCTTTTTAACTTTTAGCTCCAAGACAGGAAAAAGTGTTGAGTTACCAATTTCTTATCGTTTGTCTAGTCTTTCCAGCATCGATATTCTTAAGTCTATTCCATCATCAAAGAGAATACTAGCTACAGTTTTATTTTTCTTTTTTTACTGGCCAGGTAGAAGTTTTTATAGTATTCCAGAAAAAACTCGAAATACTCCCTTAACATAAATCTTAAATAAAAAAATGAATATATACCTTCTTAATAATTAGATAAATATAAAATTATTAATTTAAATAAATAATCCACAGATTTTGTCACAACAACATTTAACCAATGGACGAAACCTGTTTTCTTATATTTACTCGAATCAAGAATCGCAATTCTAATACAAATTTCCTTCATAATCCGTGAATTCGTATTTGAAGAGCTTTTGTCTTTTAAGGAAGTTTCAGATCCCGCATTGCTGAAGTTCTATGCCGTTTATCTTTTACTGCTGTTTTCAGTTTTTCTATTTGTTTTCTATTTCTTTTTTTTTTCTTTTTTTTTTTTTTTGTGAATATGTTAACATGAGAGTTAATCAGCATTCTAAATTCAAATATCACTTGCGTGCCATCTTTTCTAGCATGAAGAAGCTAAGCAGAATGCATCATTAAGATTTAATTAATTACCGATACATCGCAATAGAATCTGTAATTCTTGAAGGAAAATAATACATAAATTACAGAAGCCAGTAGATTTCATCATTTGCTGAGACGATAAGTAGGAATAGCAAGAAGATGGTTGGCTCTAGGAGTTACAAGACTAAACTCCTCAGTCATGTCCAATTCACTCGCCAACATACCATCTGGAAGCTCCCAATCAAAGCAATGCACAAGTTGTGCTAATAATTGCTTAACTATAGTGATTCCCAACTGCATTCCAGGGCAGCCTCTGCGGCCTGAACCAAATGGGAGAAGCTGGAAGTCATGACCGCGAAGATCGATATTACTCCCAACAAACCTTTCAGGGAAGAACCTCTCAGCATTAGTCCAGGCATCAGGGTCTCTCCCAATTGCCCATACATTTATAACAACGCGTGACTTTTTCGGTATATGGAAGCCATTTATTGTACAGTCTTCTACGGACTCATGAGGGAGTAACAGAGGTGCCACTGGATGGAGCCTCAAGGTTTCCTTCACAACCATGTCCAAGTATTCCAGGTTATCCAAATCAGATTCTTCGACCATCCTGTCCAATCCGACAACAGTTTCCAACTCTTTCTGTAGTTTCTTCATTACCCCGGCATGCTTGATGAGTTCTGAAAGTGCCCACTCCACAGCTGTTGCTGAAGTGTCCATTGCAGCTGCAAGCATGTCCTGGTTATATAAATAAGCAAAAGACATTAATTTTTAGATTTAGCCTTAAAATGACATGAAGAGAAAGGTCCAATGATGCTTATGAAGGTCTATCCAGTAAAGACTACTTCGGAGATGCAGATTTTAACGAAGGTAGAAAATTTGATGTATGATTACCAATATTGTGGCTTTGATATGCTCTCGGTCAATCCGGTACTCAGTTTCTTCTGATCCCATGAAGCTCAACATGACATCAACAAAGTCCTTGGTTCTGTTTTCATCCTTGGATTGAAGATGCTCATCAATGATCTTCTCCAAGAAGGCATCAAAAACCTTGGCAACAGCCTTCATACGCTTTGTCAGCCCCTGCAGATCAAGAGAAGCAATTCGAGGGAAGTAATCACCCAGGTTAGGAAGGGCTGCTAATGTCATGCCCTCTTGAACCACAGTTTTGAAACCTCTCTCATCAAACTCCTCCTCCATATACTTCTTTCCAAACACCATTCTACAAGTCATGTCTGCACTAAGAGATGAGATCTTGGCACTGAGATCAACAGCAACACGACCACCAGCAGCTTCTTTTATATAGTCAATCAAAAGATTAAGCTCTTCTTTTCTCATGGACCGGAAAGAGTTGATCTTAGCGTTGCTCAGCAGTTCCAGAGTACACATCTTGCGAACGGTACGCCAATAAGTTCCGTACTGAGCAAAGGAGAAGTTCTTCTGTCCATAAGAAATATGTTTAGGAGCTTCAAGAAGAGGCCTGCTGGCGAAAACAAGATCATGGGTCTTCAGAAATTGCTCAGCTGCTTGAGGTGAAGAGACCACAACTGTAGGCATCAAGCCTAAGCGCAAGAACATGATGGACCCATATTTTTGTGCTAGTTTATGAAAATCTTTGTGTGGATACTTCCCTAACAAATGAAGGCATCCGAAGATTGGAAAACCTCTTGGACCAGGAGGTAGTCGCTTACTCTTTGTATTTCTTTTCCATAAAAAAGCCTGTAGGAAGAAGAAAAGAGCAACAAGTGCCACTGAACTCCATGTCCAAGACATGATTAATGCTGCGATTAGTTTGCTTACTAGGCAAGTTAAGTTTCTTGTTTTGGCTGATGAAGATGTGTAGTCTTGCCACTGACATATTTATAAACTGATCAATCAGGAACCGAGAGACAGGAGAAAAAACAAACTTCGTAGTTAAGTTCAATGTATATGCATAATCTCTATATTTTTCCTTCTCATTTGAGATAATTTTCAGGTAAAATCTGTCAATATTTATTTAAAAAATAATACAGAAAACATAACCAATCCATCCATTTAAGGTGATACATGCAATGCCATTAGATGAGTAATATTATCACATTATTCATTAAAATCTTATTAATATATTTTTTTAATCTTTTCACATAATAATTAATATTGTATCATCTCAAGTTGTATGAGTTTGATTATACTAATTAATTGATTGATTATACAGATTAACTGATTGAATATGTAAAATTTACTCTTCTATTAAAATTCCCACCTGAATAACTCTCGAAGGCATGAGTTGATGATTTCTTTTATTGAATTTTCTCCTCGTTTTTGCAACTTTACAATGTTAAACGACAAAAGCTTTATAAACTCCTATCAACTCAAAGTTTTGAGTAGGATTGAATTTTAGGATCTGTGTGTGTCTTTTTAATTATTAACTTGCAAGTATGGCAAAATGATCGTAAATCTGAAAGAAAATTCCAGTTTTCTGAATTTTATCAGAAACCTTGTCAATAAAAATAAAAATAATGATAAATATGCTGCTTGTATACAAATAATTAACTAAAACTATATTTAACAGGATTAATATTAATACAGTTGTTCTTATCAGTTATCAAATGACTTGTAGTGAAACAGCAGCTCCACTGCAGCCCATCCAAGATCATAACGTCTACTCTTATACGAAACCCTTTTTATTTCTTTATATTATGTCTTTCTGTTAATCGTGAAAATTTGAGATGAAAAATACAACTACTAAAATAGTTGATGAAAATTCTTTTAATGAGTCAAAATTTGGATTTAGTAAAGATGTAAAAACCAAGCGTTTAGAACTTAGATATAATTAATATTATGTTTTATTGTTGTTACTCATATTTATTAGCTAGTATAATGATAATGTTTATGCGAAAAGATTCTAAACTCTGCCGGAGGAATATGAATAGTCATGTAAAGACAAGACTAGACTTCGATTTGTATATAGTGATATATAATCCTCTTAATTGCGACCATGTTAACGCCACAATCTTTTTTAAGACGCTTATATCTCATACTCTTATATATATATATATATATATATATATATATATATATAGTATTTTACTGGAAAATTTAATGGTAATTCAAAAATATAAATGAGAAATATATGTATAGAAGGAGTTGCAATGTTATGGCTATCTGATCAATACCTCAATTCCGAATCGATCATAATTCATGTCATTCCTTATAGTATTATGAATAATACTAATCTTACAAATTTTATATACAAACTGATATGTCATAAGGAGATTGAAATAGTAGATATATAAAATCTATTCATTTAACAAATAGTGAAATATGTGAATAAATGAGTAATGCCACCGTCAATTTGCATACGAAATTTTTAAGAGTAACACTTCTCTTGTGTTATATGGATATGTATTTTCTTTCCATAAAAATAAATAAAAGAAAATAAAAATGAATACAGAATATACAGATGTTTTCTTAAAATTTAATTTCATAATTAATCTTCCTTGATTGCTTTCCTTTGGATCTCCTATGGTTTTACTAATTCAAGAAAATGACACATGACCCCAGTAGTTTTCTTTCATCTATATTTTATTTTTTTCTCCTTCTTGTAGAGATATATCAAACAATAACATAAGAATCTAAGTTAGTGGAAATCATCATATATATTATAATAGCACTTTGGCAATATTCTCCTAGCTAGCTTTGTGACACTGCCATCTTAAAATTATCTTTGTTTGCCTTGTTACTTTGTAACATATATTGATGATACTGAACGAGACATAACCAGATAAGACCTTTCTATATTTTTATGATCTTGTTTTCAGCTTTTAGCCCCAAGACAACAGGCTAGAGCTGAGTTCCCTATTCTTTCTTTTCTAGTCTTACCATCATCTAAATTTTATGATTCTAGCGAATCATAAGTGCCTTTCGAAACATTAATACATGACCTTTAAAATTAATATTAGACGTTCAATTATTGTAAAAATAAAGTGACGTATTTGAGTACCTTGTATATCGTTGCATTTAATTATCAAACTTATACTTCAATTATCAAAAACTGCTGAAGCTTAAAATTAGCAATTACTCTAAATACACTGCCAGCGAATCTTCATTGTTAAAATTCCTTTTGCAAAGGTCCATATTTCTTTTGAATGATCTCCTCAACTCTTGTAGCTATAAGTTGATTTCTGTTCATACAATTTTCTTCTTTTCATTGACTTGAATTTGTAAAAGACAAAATTTATTGAATATCTATCAGCTTCAATTAACTTTCCAGGTTGAAATGTGAATTTTAAAGGACAAAAATACAAACTTGTTAGTGAAGTTTATTTACTAATTTAATACACTTAAATTTAATTTTTAATTAGTTTTGAGTAAAATAAGGAGAAAATAATGTATTATTTTAGTTAAATGCAGATTCTTTGGAATAGAATTTGATTCCTAATAAATCACATCAAAATTAGGGCAAATCAAGTCAAAAAGAGCAAAAGTCCGAAACGCCAAAACAGAAAGATGGCGCTCTTTCGCAAAGCAAATGGCGCCGTTGCATAGAATGGAGAAATACAGATTTAAAAGAAGAGACTTGGCTCTCCAGTGCCATCCATGCAGTGCAGCGGTGCGATATCAAGAACAAGCAAACATCTTACAAACAATAACTTGGCGCTCCTACACAAGCCAGTTGGCGCTACCGCGCGAGGACCATAAAAAGAAGCCTTTCAAACCAGAGAGTTAGCGCTCCTGCGCCATTGCATCTGCGCTCCTACGGGGGCCCAAATTTGAAAATATTCAGGAATGCTCTTTCAACCCGAATTCGACTTCTTTCTTTGGTAGAATATAAATAGCGTATTTTAGGTCTTCTAAAGGGTATCAGAGGCGTCAGTAGAGATACTTAGGAGGCAACAAAGCAATCTACAATCCTTGGAGGTTCAACTCAAGGAGAATCATCAAGGAATCTTCAAGTTCCCTAAGTTTTCTTCCTTCTTTCTAATCTACGAATGCTTTTTGATTTTCTTATATTATTTTTTTGTACATTATGAACTAAATCCCTTTTTCTTGGGTTAGGATGTAGCCAAGCTTGATACTCTATTATTTCAATTCAAAATATTTATGTTTATTCAATTTCTTATTGAGTAAGTTATTCATGTGTTTAATGCTTGTAATGGTCTAGCCAACTATTGCATGAATTGAGGTATAAGTTAAACTGAAAAGTTAATTTTATATTAGTTCTTGAATGACTTATCGTAAACTCACATGAGATAAAAATATATAATTGTGATTTGTGCAACCCTATTTGATTTTTTGTGCTTAAAGAATAATTATAGGATGTTAAATGAGACAGACATGTGATTCTATCTATAATTATACATTGTTATTACTTGGAAAAGAATAACAAATACCTTAGACAAATTGGTTGGCAACAAGGTTGATAAACATTAATTAAATTGGGTTAAATAATAGAGTAGATAACTTAAGTAAAACTTGATACCCTAGAGTTTGATACCATTGATTTTATCCCAATTTAGTTTAAATCTTGTTTCTTTGCTTAGTATTTAATTTAGTTAATTAGTTAGTTAATTTCTTTAAATTTGATATTCGCATTGATTGTTCAAATAAAATCATAGTTAGACTAAGTTTAGTAGTTAATAACCAATCCTCGTGGGAACATAACTCATTCATCATTATATTATTTGTTCAATTCCGTATATTTGTGGATTTTTCACGACAAAACTCCCATGAAAGAGGACTGAATTTTAATACTTGCAGCTAACCTTTTTTTTTTAAATTCTATCTTGGATTTTAATTGAGAAATTATGATTGAGATGAAAAATACAAATTAGATAGCAAATGAGTGGCTATATATTTTTATTCAGCTGGTCCCAGTTGATGAAAACCTATCTCATTGGTGATTACTTAAATTCGGAGCTTGTTTTGATATAAGAAAGAGAGTATACAAGAAAATTAATGTTGAGTTGTCTCACACAGAATAGCTAGCGGTAGAAGAAATTATAGACTGAAGAGGTGGAGAATTACAAGGCACTGTGTCTTTAATTTTAAACAGGTCATATAATGGTACTTTGGAAATATTCTAGCCTTGAGCCTTCATATTCTTATGTTTCATTGCCTTGTCACAATTTGTAGCATATCTTGCCGTTAAGACAGACACATATATATTCAGGTAAAGACTCCTGTATTTCCATATATGATGTTCTTCTCAACTTTTAGCTACAAGACAGAAGAGTGCTAAGTTACGAATTTCTTATCACTTGTCTAGGATCCTTTTCCATGATATTCTATGTACATATATATATTCATTTGACAAAGTCTAACGTGGCTACGGGATCGATTCATACAAATACGAATTGGCCAGGCAGAAGTTGTAGCATCCCAAAAAAAACTCAAAATACCTTTTACCTATATTTTAAACTTTAAAATACATATACATATCGTTTTTAATTTAGATAATTAAACTAATAGAGCACAATTAATAGAGCCCGTAGTTCTTGAATTAAACTAATACAGAAATTACACAGGCCGGTAGAATTGATCATTTGTTAAGGCGATAAGTAGGAATAGCCAACAGATGTTGGGCTCTAGATGTAACAAGACCAAACACATCAGTCATGTCCAATTCACCCGCCAACATACCATCTGGAAGCTCTCAATCAAGGCGATGCCCAAGCTGTGCTAACACTTGCATAACTATAGGGAGTCCCAATTGTAATCCAGGGCATCCTCTGGGGCCTGAGCCAAATTGGGATAAGCTGAATGTCGCGGCCACGGATATCTATGCCACTTCCAACAAACCTTTCTGGGAAAAACTTCGCAGCTTCAGTCCATGCATCAGGATCTCTCCCAATTGTTGGGAATGCAATGCAAACTCAGAACAGAGATTTGGGAGAAAATCTACTTGTATTCACAAAGAAAATTGATATACAAGAATTATATAAAAACTCCCCTAAACTAATTCTGGAGCTCTCCTGGCTCTCTCACACTCTCAGAACTCTCTGGTTCTGGAACCTGGACTCTCTCTGGAATCTCTCTGATGCATTTACAAGGCAGAATTCGTCCCATATTTATAGGGAAAATTCTGCATACAAATTCAAATCAAATTTGGCTACTTCCTTTGACTTTCAAAATTGGAGGTGCCTAACTAATTTGACTCTCAATGCATTCACATGGGAGGGATTCTGGAAGCCATGCATGTCATGCATGAGCTCAGCAGAATTCTAGAACTCATGCATGTCATGCATGAGCTCATCAATTCTCCCCCTCCATCCCATGTGAAAGGGAGTAACAACAAAAGTAATTAGACAGCTTCTAATCCAACTATGTCTCTGCATAGTTCTAGCTTGTCTCTGGTGACCACTTTTGTTAACATGTCGGCTGGATTCTCTTTAGTATGGATCTTCACTAGTTTCAACAGTTGCTTGTCCATCACCTCTCGTATCCAATGATAGCGGATGTCGATATGCTTCGTTCGAGAATGGTACACTGAATTCTTGCTCAAATCCAGAGCACTTTGACTGTCACAGTGTACTTTGTACTCCTTTTGCTCAATCCCAAGTTCTTGGAGAAACCGCTTCAGCCACAACATTTCTTTTCCAGCTTCCGCTGCGGCAATGTATTCTGCCTCTGTCGTGGATAGCGCAACACACTTCTGTAGTCTTGACTGCCATGATACAGCTCCCCCTGCAAAAGTGTAAACAAAACCTGATGTAGATTTCCTACTGTCAGGATCTCCGACCATATCTGAATCTGTATAGCCTTCCAAGATTGGATCAGCTCCCCCGTAACACAAGCATATCTTCGAAGTACCTTTAAGGTATCTGAGAATCCACTTGACTGCCTCCCAATGTTCTTTCTCTGGATTGGAAAGAAATCTGCTCACGACTCCTACAGCATGAGCAATATCTAGCCTTGTACACACCATGGCATACATCAAACTTCCTACAGCAGAAGAATAGGGCACCGACGCCATGTCCTCTATCTCTTTCTTGGATGAGGGACATGATCTCTTGTTCAACTTGAAGTGATTAGCCAGTGGTACACTAACTGGCTTAGCACTATCCATGTTGAACCTTTGGATCACACGTTCAACATATTTTTCTTGAGACAGCCATAATTTCTTTTGTTTCCTATCTCGACGAATGTGCATCCCCAAGATTTGCTGAGCTGGTCCCAAGTCCTTCATATCGAAGGTTTTTGATAGTTCATTCTTCAGCTGCTTTATTCTTGTTGCATCTTTTCCGACGATCAACATGTCGTCCACATATAACATTAATGCAACAAAGTCTCCACCTGGAAGTTTCTGAAAGTAGACGCATTGGTCTGCAGCGGTTCTTTTGTACCCATGACTCACCATGAAGGAGTCAAACTTCTTGTACCATTGCCTTGGTGCTTGTTTGAGGCCATACAAGCTCTTTTTGAGCTTGCACACGAGGTGTTCTTTTTCTGGAACCTCGAACCCTTCTGGCTGCTCCATGTAGATTTCTTCATGCAAGTCTCCATGAAGAAATGCTGTCTTCACATCCATCTGTTCAAGCTCCAAATCAAGACTTGCTGTCAATCCGAGGATGACGCGGATTGAGGACATTTTTACTACCGGTGAAAAGATTTCATCAAAGTCAATTCCTTTCTTCTGAAGGAATCCTTTTACCACCAATCGGGCTTTATGTTTCATTACCTTTCCTGTTCCATCTTTCTTGAGCTTCAATACCCACTTGTTCTTCAGTGCCTTCTTTCCGTCTGGGAGCTTGACTAGTTCATAAGTTTTGTTCTTCTCAAGAGAATTCATCTCATCTCGCATTGCATGCAGCCATCGTTCTTTGTCTGGATGAGATAAAGCTTCATGAAAGCTTTTTGGCTCCCCCTCATCAATAAGCAGTGTGTACTCTGATTCCGGATATCTCCTCAACGGAATCCGACCTCGCTCAGATCGTCGTAGCTGAGGTTCTTCATTTTCAGGAGGTATAGCAGCTTCTATGGGTGATTGTGGCTCCCCCGGCTCAGCAATTTCTTCATTTCTTCCTCCTGATCTGCTTCTGGAACTTCTTCTGGTACTTTATCATTTCTTGTGGCATTTGGTGTTGAGTCTGCAACAATATCTGGGGCACTGCTAGTGGGATTTGTAGATATTGTTGTCTTTTCAGCGTCTTCATATGTTTGGTCTTCGTGAAATACGACATCTCTGCTCCGGATGACTTTCTTTTCTTTGGGATCCCATAATCTGTATCCGAATTCTTCATCTCCATAACCGATGAAGATACATGGAACAGTTCTTGCATCGAGCTTCTGTCTGAGCTCCTTGGATACATGTACGAAGGCTAAACAACCAAACACTTTCAAATGATTATAGGAGGGCTTTTTATTAGACCATACCTTTTCTGGAATCTCGAAGTTCAGTGGTGCCGATGGTGCTCTGTTGATTAAGTAACAGGCGGTGCGAACTGCCTCCCTCCAGAATGGCTTGGGTAACTTAGCCAATCTGAGCATGCTTCTGACTCATTCCATGATGGTTCGATTCATCCTCTCGGCCACTCCATTGTGTTGTGGTGTGCGTGGGACCGTTCTTTCATGTCGAATGCCATATCTTTGACAGTAGGCATTGAACTCTCTGGAGGTATACTCGCCTCCGTTATCTGATCGAAGGCATTTTAATTTCTTACCCGTTTCACGTTCTACCATGGCGTGAAACTCCTTGAACTTCTCCAGAACTTCATCCTTCGTTCTGAGGAAATACACCCACACTTTCCGAGATGCATCATCAATAAAGGTCAAGAAATACCTTTTACCGCCTAAGGACTCAACTTCAAGAGGTCCGCATACATCACTGTGTACTAGCTCCAACAGCTTTGATTTCTTCACTGATGAGGAGCTGAATGACACCCTCCGTTGTTTCCCGTACAAACAATAGTCGCAAGGATGAGACGCTGCATCCTTGGAAACAATGATCAGCTTCTTTTTCTGAAGGGTTGATAAACCCTTTTCACCCATGTGACTGAGCCTTTTATGCCACAAATCTAGAGGTACCATGTGCTCTGCTACATGAAGACTCTCTCCGTTTATCTTTACATGGGTCCTGTAAAGATTGTCACATAATTTACCTCGAGCAACCACCATGACCCCTTTCAACATCTTCCATGTACCGTTGGTGAAGCAGCTCTCATAACCTTGCTGATCAAAGGCTTTTACCGAGAGCAAGTTGAGTCGAAGATCTGGCACATGACGAACGTCCTTCAAAGTTATTTTGCATCCGACGTTCGTTTGGAATTGAATATCACCAATTCCCATGATTTTGGCGGTGCTGTTGTTTCCCATCTTCACTATCCCAAAGTCTCCTGCTTTGTACGTGGTGAAGATCTCTCTGCAAGGAGTGACGTGGCAGGAAGCTGCTGTGTCAATTACCCATTCTACTCCTTGGTCTGCTGTGTGGAAGCACGTCTCTTCCGCACAAATGGTCACATCTTCTACAACGGTAACTCGTGGCTCGTCGCTACTTTGTGCTTGTGAACTCTCCTGATTCTGCTTCTGAAGACTGCGACAGTTTTTCTTCATATGACCCTCTTTGCCACAGTGATAGCATTTGTAGGTGGGTCTCCGCCCATCTGTTGATCTGCCCCTTCTGTTTGTTGATCTGCCTCTGCTTTTGCTTCTGCCTCTTCTCCAGTCTTCACCTCGAGACTGTCTTCCCCGATTTTCTGTGATGTAGGCTTCATCTTGACTGGCGCCTGCATCTTTTCTTCTTGCCTCCTCGTTCATTAAGGCATCCTTAACCATTGATAGGGTAAGTCTGCCTCCGGGTGCTGAATTACTGATGGAGACCACTAGTGTCTCCCATGAATCTGGAAGGGAACTGAGAAGTAGAAGTGCTTGTTCCTCGTCTCCAAGCTGTAACTCGACTGCTGTCAACTGATTCACCAAGTTCTGGAACTCACTTGTATGTTCTGCTACAGGAGTTCCGCTCCGCAACTTCAAGTTCACAAGCCGTCTCATCAGGATGGCTTTGTTCCGTGCTGACTTGGCTTGATACATACTCTCTAATTTTTTCCATAGAGTATATGCATCTGTTTCTTTGGCTACATGGTGGAAGACACTATGATCGATCCATTGTCTGATCTGACCGATGCATTTTCTGTTAATTTTCTTCCACTCTGCCTCTTTTTCTGTCTCAGGTCTCTGCCCTTCAAATTCTATAGGGTCATATAGATCCTTACAACTAAGGAGATCCTCCATCCTGGGCCTCCATAGTGTGTAATTTGTAGCAGTCAATTTAATCATGGCTCCGGATGATTCTTCCATTTTAGAATAATTAATTCACTAAAATAGAAATTGAATTTAAAAAAACCAAGCCCACCGTTACGTCCGGAGCGGTCAAATTAGGTGGAATAGCCTCTTCCGGGGCTCAAAAATTCCTTTTATACAATAAATACTAAGCTTGGAAACTTTAAGGACTAAACTGAAATTTCTTAAGGGCTAAACTGAAATTTCAGAAACTAAAGGGGGCACAAGGTCATTCACCAGAACTACAGGGGCCAAACTGATATATCCTAGGGACTGAAATGTAAATTTCATAAACTCAGGGGGTCAAAATGTTATTACCCGAAAATACAGGGGCCAAAAATAATTTTCAAACGATTTGCTGACGTGGCAGATGGGGTCCACAGTGCTGACGTGGCTCTGACGTGGCGTGCTGACGTGTCCAGATGACGTGGCGTGCTGACGTGGTGATCTGCTGACGTGGCTGCTGACGTGGTCGTCTTCTTCCTTGAGACGCACGTGGAGCGCGTGACGCCCACTCGCAGACCAGGTCGGAGGCGCGTGCGGCGTCTCTGGTGGTCGGTTCGGTCGCCGAAAAATTGCAGAATGCTCAGCTCGATCTCACGAACACACAGAACACTTCAAATTCGAATTTCGATGACTTTCCGAAAAATCGAAATTTTCCAGAAACAGGAGACAAATTTTCTCTGAATTTTTTCTCTCTGTTCTGACGTTCCAGGAGCTCAACGAGGCTCTGATACCACTTGTTGGGAATGCAATGCAAACTCAGAACAGAGATTTGGGAGAAAATCTACTTGTATTCACAAAGAAAATTGATATACAAGAATTATATAAAAACTCCCCTAAACTAATTCTGGAGCTCTCCTGGCTCTCTCACACTCTCAGAACTCTCTGGTTCTGGAACCTGGACTCTCTCTGGAATCTCTCTGATGCATTTACAAGGCAGAATTCGTCCCATATTTATAGGGAAAATTCTGCATACAAATTCAAATCAAATTTGGCTACTTCCTTTGACTTTCAAATTTGGAGGTGCCTAACTAATTTGACTCTCAATGCATTCACATGGGAGGGATTCTGGAAGCCATGCATGTCATGCATGAGCTCAGCAGAATTCTAGAACTCATGCATGTCATGCATGAGCTCATCACCAATTGCACAGGCATCAGGATCCAAATCAGATTCTTCAACCATCCTGACTAATGATCCAACAGCATTTTCCAACTCTTTTTGTAGTTTCTTTGTTACTCCGGGATGCTTCATGAGTTCTGAAAGTGCCCACTCTACAGCTGTCGCTGAAGTGTCCATTGCAGCTCCAAGCATGTCCTGGTTATAATTAATATACATAAGAAAAAACATTAATCATTAGATTTAGCCCTGCAATAACATGAAGAGAACGGATCAATGATGCTTATGAAGGTCTAGTCATCAAAGCCTATACATATCGGAAATACAGATTTTAACAAAGGTTAGAAAATTTGATGTATGATTACCAATATTATGGCTTTGATATGCTCTCGGTCAATCCGGTACTCGATTTCTTCTCACCCGATGAAGCTCAACATGACATCAACAAAGTCCTTGGTTCTGTTTTCATCCTTGGACTGAACATGCTCATCGATGATCTTCTCAAAGAACTCATCAAACACCTTGGCAACAGCCTTCATACGCTATGTCAGCCCCTGAAGATCGATCAAGTGAAGCAATTTGAGGAATGTAATCACCCAGGTTAGGAAGGGCTCCTAATGTCATGCCCTCTTGAATCACAGTTTGAACCCTCTCTCATCAAACTCTTCGTCCGTATACTTCTTTCCTAACACCATTCTACAAGTCATATCTGCACTAAGAGATGGGACCTTGGCACTTAGATCAGCAGCAGCTGCTTCTTGTATATATTCAATCAACAGATAAAGCTCTTCTTTTCTCATGGGTTGGAAAGAGCTGATCTTAGCCAAGGAGAAGTTCTTCTGCCCATATGACATAGGCTTAGGCGCTTGAAGAGTAGGCCTGCTTGCGAAAACGAGGTCATGGGTTTTCAGGAACTGCTCAGCTTCTTGAGGCGATGAGAAAACAACTGTTGGCACCAACCCTAATTTTAAGAACATGATGGAGCCATATTTTTAGGCTAGTTTATGAAAGTCTTTGTGAGGATACTTCCCCAGCAAATGAAGGCTTCCCAAAATTGGAAACCCTCTTGGACCGTAAGGTAGTCTCTTGTCCTTTGTATTTCTTTTCCATAACAAAGCTCGTAGCAAGAAGCGGGGAGCAACAAGTGCCCCTGAGGTCCATGTCCAAGACATGATTAATTTTGCTGCGAATAGTTTTCTTATTATGCAAGTTAAGACTCTTGTTTTGGTTGATGAACTATTGCAACGGGATTTTTATGAAAATGTTGGGGAACTGAAAGCAGCAGAAAGAACAAATTAGGGAGTCAAGTTCAATTAATACACATAATAAAATATTATATAAAACTAATTCATATAACCACTTTAGATGACATATTATCAGTAAATGAGTAGTTTTGGATATATTATTTTCATTTACTAAAAAATTGCTTCCATCCAACGCATGATTTTTCCATCTCAATTGTATGAATTGAATTGTATGGATTGATTGATGGTATATGTAAAGTACTATTCTTCTTTTAAAAAAAGCATACGTCAAACTCCCTAAGGTTTGTGCTGATGATTTATAGTCAGGGTATTTTATCCTTGTTAATTTTACCAATTAAATTTGTTGAATGACAAAATTTTATAAATTTCCTATGAACTGAAGGCTTTGAAAAGGATTGAATTTTAGGATATGTGACTTTCTTTATTAACATGCAAGCATAGTAGAATGATTGTATGTTTAAAAGGAGCTTCTGATTTTCTGAATTTTATTGGAAACCTTGGCTTGTCAATAAATTATAAAAAACACGAAGCTGCTGCTTGTATTCGGATAATTAAATAAATCTCTATTTAACAAGATTAATAGTAATACATGCAGTTGTTCTTATCACTTGTCAAATGACTCGTAGTGAGACAGCTCCAGTGCAACTCATCCTAGACCGTATCCTCGATTTCTGATGAGCTCATGCATGACATGCATGAGTTCTAGAATTCTGCTGAGCTCATGCATGACATGCATGGCTTCCAGAATCCCTCCCATGTGAATGCATTGAGAGTCAAATTAGTTAGGCACCTCCAATTTTGAAAATCAAAGGAAGTAGCCAAATTTGATTTGAATTTGTATGCAGAATTTTTCCTATAAATATGGGACGAATTCTGCCTTGTTTAAGCATCACAGAGATTCCAGAGAGAGTCCAGAGTCTAAACCAGAGAGTTTAGGATTGAGAGAGAGAGCCAGGAGAGCTCCAGAATTATTTAGGGGAGTTTTTGTATAATTCTTGTACATTAATTTTCTCTGTTAATACAAGTAATTTTTCTCCCAAATTCTGTTCTGAGTTCTTATTACATCCCAACAAGTGGTATCAGAGCCTCGTTAAGCTCCTGGAACGTCAGAACAGAGAGAAAAAAATTCAGAGAAAATTTGTCCCCTGTTTCTGGAAAATTTCGATTTTTCAGAAAGTCATCGAAATTCGAATTTGAAGTGTTCTGTGTGTTCGTGACGTCGTCCTGATCATTCTGCAATTTTTCGGCGACCGATCCGACGTCCAGAGAGGCTGCACGCGCCGCATGCGCCTCCGACCTGGTCTGCGAGTGGGCGTCACTCGCCCCACGCGCTGCATGCGCCATTCCAAGGAAGAAGACGACCACGTCAGCGCCTCGTCACCAGCCACGTCAGCGCACTTTTCGCCACGTCAGCAGTCCACATCAGCAGGTCGCCACGTCAGCGTGCCACGTGTCGCCACGTCAGAGTCACATCAGCATAGTGGACCCCACCTGCCACGTCAGCAAAACTTTGGAAAATTACATGTTGGCCCCTGTATTTCCGGGTAATTACATTTTAACCCCTGAATTTCTGAAATTTACATTTCAGTCCTTAGGAAATATCAGTTTCGCCCCTGTAATTCTGATAAATACATTATGCCCCTTTTAGTTTCTGAAATTTCAGTTTAGCCCTTAAGAAATTTCAGTTTAGTCCTTAAAGTTTCCAAGCTTAGTATTTATTGTATAAAAAGAATTTTTGAGCCCCGGAAGAGGCTATTCCACCTAATTTGACCGTTCCGGACGTAACGGTGGGCTCGGATTTTTTGAAATTCAATTTCTATTTTAGTGAATTAATTATTCTAAAATGGAAGAATCATCCGGAGCCATGATAAAATTGACTGCTACAAATTACACACTATGGAGACCCAGGATGGAGGATCTCCTTAGTTGTAAGGATCTATATGACCCTATAGAATTTGAAGGGCAGAGACCTGAGACAGAAAAAGAGGCAGAGTGGAAGAAAATTAATAGAAAATGCATCGGTCAGATCAGACAATGGATCGATTATAGTGTCTTCCACCATGTAGCCAAAGAAACAGATGCATATACTCTATGGAAAAAATTAGAGAGTATGTATCAAGCCAAGTCAGCACGAAACAAAGCCATCCTGATGAGACGGCTTGTGAACTTGAAGTTGCGGAGCGGAACTCCTGTAGCAGAACATACAAGTGAGTTCCAGAACTTGGTGAATCAGTTGACAGCAGTCGAGTTACAGCTTGGAGACGAAGAACAAGCACTTCTACTTCTCAGTTCCCTTCTAGATTCATGGGAGACGTTAGTGGTCTCCATCAGTAATTCAGCACCCGGAGGCAAACTTACCCTATCAATGGTTAAGGATGCCTTGATGAACGAGGAGGCAAGAAGAAAAGATGCAGACGCCAGTCATGATGAAGCCTACATCATGGAGAATCGAGGAAGACAATCTCGAGGTGAAGACTGGAGAAGAGGTAGAAGCAAAAGCAGAGGTAGATCGACAAACAGAAGGGGCAGGTCAACAGATGGGCGGAGACCCACCTACAAATGCTATCACTGTGGCAAAGAGGGTCACATGAAGAAAAATTGTCGCAGTCTTCAGAAGCAGAACCAGGAGAGTTCACAAGCACAAAGTAGCGACGAGCCACGAGTTACCGTTGTAGAAGATGTGACCATTTGTGCGAAGAGACGTGCTTCCACACAGCAGACCAAGGAGTAGAATGGGTAATTGACACAGCAGCTTCCTGCCACGTCACTCCTTGCAGAGAGATCTTCACCACGTACAAAGCAGGAGACTTTGGGATAGTGAAGATGGGAAACAACAGCACCGCCAAAATCATGGGAATTGGTGATATTCAATTCCAAACGAACGTCGGATGCAAAATAACTTTGAAGGACGTTCGTCATGTGCCAGATCTTCGACTCAACTTGCTCTCGGTAAAAGCCTTTGATCAGCAAGGTTATGAGAGCTGCTTCACCAACGGTACATGGAAGATGTTGAAAGGGGTCATGGTGGTTGCTCGAGGTAAATTATGTGACAATCTTTACAGGACTCATGTAAAGATAAACGGAGAGAGCCTTCATGTAGCAGAGCACATGGTACCTCTAGATTTGTGGCATAAAAGGCTCGGTCACATGGGTGAAAAAGGTTTATCAACTCTTCAGAAAAAGAAGCTGATCACTGTTTCCAAGGATGCAGCGTCTCATCCTTGCGACTATTGTTTGTACGGGAAATAACGGAGGGTGTCATTCAGCTCCTCATCAGTGAAGAAATCAAAGCTATTGGAGCTAGTACACAGTGATGTATGCGGACCTCTTGAAGTCGAGTCCTTAGGCGGTAAAAGGTATTTCTTCACCTTTATTGATGATGCATCTCGAAAAGTGTGGGTGTATTTCCTCAGAACGAAAGATGAAGTTCTGGAGAAGTTCAAGGAGTTTCACGCCATGGTAGAACGTGAAACGGGTAAGAAATTAAAATGCCTTCGATCAGATAACGGAGGCGAGTATACCGCCAGAGAGTTCAATGCCTACTGTCGAAGATATGGCATTCGACATGAAAGAACAGTCCCACGCACACCACAACACACTGGAGTGGCCGAGAGGATGAATCGAACCATCATGGAACGAGTCAGAAGCATGCTCAGATTGGCTAAGTTACCCAAGCCATTCTGGGCGGAGGCAGTTCGCACCGCCTGTTACTTAATCAACAGAGCACCATCGGCACCACTGAACTTCGAGATTCCAGAAAAGGTATGGTCTAACAAAAAGCCCTCCTATAATCATTTGAAAGTGTTTGGTTGTTTAGCCTTCGTACATGTATCCAAGAAGCTCAGACAGAAGCTCGATGCAAGAACTGTTCCATGTATCTTCATCGGTTATGGAGATGAAGAATTCGGATACAGATTATGGGATCCCAAAGAAAAGAAAGTCATCCGGAGCAGAGATGTCGTATTTCACGAAGACCAAACATATGAAGACGCTGAAAAAACAACAATATCTACAAATCCCACTAGCAGTGACCCAGATATTGTTGCAGACTCAACACCAAATGCCACAAGAAATGATGAAGTACCAGAAGAAGTTCCAGAAGCAGATCAGGAGGAAGAAAATGAAGAGATTGCTGAGCCGGGGGAGCCATAATCACCCATAGAAGCTGCTATACCTCCTGGAAATGAAGAACCTCAGCTACGACGATCTGAGCGAGGTTGGATTCCGTCGAGGAGATATCCGGAATCAGAGTACACACTGCTTACTGATGAGGGGGAGCCAGAAAGCTTTCATGAAGCTTTATCTCATCCAGACAAAGAAAGATGGCTGCATGCAATGCAAGATGAGATGAATTCTCTAGAGAAGAACAAAACTTATGAACTGGTCGAGCTCCCAGACGGAAAAAAAGCACTGAAGAACAAGTGGGTATTCAAGCTCAAGAAAGATGGAACAGGGAAGGTAATGAAACATAAAGCCCGATTGGTGGTAAAAGGATTCCTTCAGAAGAAAGGAATTGACTTTGATGAAATTTTTTCACCGGTAGTAAAAATGTCCTCAATCCGCGTCATCCTCGGATTGACAACAAGTCTTGATTTGGAGCTTGAACAGATGGATGTGAAGACAGCATTTCTTCATGGAGACTTGCATGAAGAAATCTACATGGAGCAGCCAGAAGGATTCGAGGTTCAAGGAAAAGAACACCTCGTGTGCAAGCTCAAAAAGAGCTTGTATGGCCTCAAACAAGCACTAAGGCAATGGTACAAGAAGTTTAACTCCTTCATGGTGAGTCATGGGTACAAAAGAACCGCTGCAGACCAATGCATCTACTTTCAGAAACTTCCAGGTGGAGACTTTGTTGCATTAATGTTATATGTGGACGACATGTTGATCGTCGGAAAAGATGCAACAAGAATAAAGCAGCTAAAGAATGAACTATCAAAAACCTTCGATATGAAGGACTTGGGACTAGCTCAGCAAATCTTGGGGATGCACGTTCGTCGAGACAAAAAACAAATGAAATTATGGCTGTCTCAAGAAAAATATGTTGAACGTGTGATCCAAAGGTTCAACATGGATAGTGCTAAGCTAGTTAGTGTACCACTAGCTAATCACTTCAAGTTGAACAAGAGATCATGTCCCTCATCCAAGAAAGAGATAGAGGACATGGCGTCGGTACCCTATTCTTCTGCTGTAGGAAGTTTGATGTATGCCATGGTGTGTACAAGGCCAGATATTGCTCATGCTGTAGGAGTCGTGAGCAGATTTCTTTCAATCCAGGGAAAGAACATTGGGAGGCAGTCAAGTGGATTCTCAGATACCTTAAGGTACTTCGAAGATATGCTTGTGTTACGGGGGAGCTGATCCAATCTTGGAAGGCTATACAGATTCAGATATGGCCGGAGATCCTGACAGTAGGAAATCTACATCAGGTTTTGTTTACACTTTTGCAGGGGGAGCTGTATCATGGCAGTCAAAACTACAGAAGTGTGTTGCGCTATCCACGACAGAGGCAGAATACATTGCCGCAGCGAAAGCTGGAAAAGAAATGTTGTGGCTGAAGCGGTTTCTCCAAGAACTTGGGATTGAGCAAAAGGAGTATAAAGTACACTGTGACAGTCAAAGTGCTCTGGATTTGAGCAAGAATTCAGTGTACCATTCTCGAACGAAGCATATCGACATCCGCTATCATTGGATACGAGAGGTGATGGACAAGCAACTGTTAAACTAGTGAAGATCCATACTAAAGAGAATCCAGCCGACATGTTAACAAAAGTGGTCACCAGAGACAAGCTAGAACCATGCAGAGATATAGTTGGATTAGAAGCTGTCTAATTACTTTTGTTGTTACTCTTTTTCACATGGGATGGAGGGGGAGAATTGATGAGCTCATGCATGACATGCATGAGTTCTAGAATTCTGCTGAGCTCATGCATGACATGCATGGCTTCCAGAATCCCTCCTATGTGAATGCATTGAGAGTCAAATTAGTTAGGCACCTCCAATTTTGAAAATCAAAAGAAGTAGCAAAATTTGATTTGAATTTGTGTGCAGAATTTTTCCTATAAATATTGGACGAATTCTGCTTTGTTTAAGCATCACAGAGATTCCAGAGAGAGTTCAGAGTCTAAACCAAAGAGTTTAGGATTGAGAGAGAGAGCCAGGAGAGCTCCAGAATTATTTAGGGGAGTTTTTGTATAATTCTTGTACATTAATTTTCTCTGTTAATACAAGTAATTTTTCTCCCAAATTCTGTTCTGAGTTCTTATTACATCCCAACAATTTCTATACTAAACCCTTTTTGTTTCTTTATGTATTGCTGTTAATCATAAAAAATTAAGATTAAAAATTCAATTAATACTAGAAAGTAGGAAAATAGTTGACGAAGATCTTCTGATGAGTGCTTTCAAAAGTATTGGATTCTGTTAGATGGAAAATCCAAGCACTTAAACATTAGTTAATGTTAAAATTATATGTATTTATTATTTGAAATATTCTATGTAGTAATCTTAGCTATTATTGTGATACTACTTACGCTAAAAAGATTCTAAAATCCGCCGGAGGTATAGGAAGATCACGTAAAGACGTATCTACCAGACTTTGAAGTAATTAAACATGTATCGAAAGAAAATAACCCAAGACCCCAATAGTTTTTCTTTTCTCTCTCCTTACTTTTTCAAACAATGACATAAGAATTAATCTAAGATTATGGAAACCGTCATATATAATTAGTATATATATCAAAACATTCGTTGAAGAGAATATAGTTTTAGTATTTTGGAAAGGCTCTTCTAGCTAGCTTTGTAACATCTTCAATTCATATTATATTGCATTGCCTTGTTACTTTGCAGCATATATATCTTGATGCTATTGAAAGAGACAAATTGAGATAAACAACTTTCTATATTTATATCATTCTCTCATCATCTTTTAGCTCCAAAACAATAGGCAGAGAGCTGAGTTCCCAATTTCATGGCTTTGTCTAGTCTCTCCATCTATAATTTATCATCCTAGTGAATGCTACGTACCTTTTAAAACATTAATACATGATATTAAATTTAGCATTAAATGTCTACAATAATATAATATTAGAGTTAAAAGTTACATTTTCAAATAACTTTTATATCGTTACGTTAGTCATATCAAATTCACTCCAATTGATCTCATTGTATATTAAAGCCTAAAATAGGATCCATTACTCTGAATATACGGTCAACGAATCTTCCTTGTGATCAATTGAGGGTGGTCCTGATACCCAAATTTTATAAATTCAGATATTATCTTAACTCTGAAGAAGAATAAAAAGAAATGCCTCAATTCATCCATTTTCATAATTTGGGGAAGTGAAGCGATATGGCAATTGTATATGCACGAATTCAATCGAATCTTATGTACGTTTCAACTTCTATAATGAGTATAACAATAAAGTTTTATGAATTGTTACAAGAACGAAAGGTATTCGATTTGCAAAAATTTATTATGAACGTAACAAAAGGTTCCTTCAAAAAAATGTATATCTATGAATCATAAGGAGAATAAAGAGATCTCACTAGAGCAAATTTATAAAAAATCTTATAATAATGTATCATTTCTTGGTTCATTGAAATTAATAAGTATAGGAAAATGTCCAACCAAATAAAGAGTTTTTTTTATGATCAAATTTCGATTGATAATCTTTATCTTACAAACATCCACCATGACTCCAATAATATGATTTTAACGATTCCACATTGAAGAAAGAACCGGACCGGACTTTCATATTTTTTAATTTAAAATGTATTTTGATAACACACCCTTATTTATGATGGTTTCCTCCAACAGAATCTAGGAATTTCTTGAACAATGTTATTACTCACATGACTAAATCTTTGACCCTCCATGCTCTTAGTAATATTATTTCGAGCAATAGTCATTGAATTTTATTTAATTTGGCACGTTTCTCACTTGTGGATCCGTGGCGCAATGGTAGCGCGTCTGACTCCAGATCAGAAAGTTGCGTGTTCGATTCACGTCGGGTTCAATTCCCGCATTTTGTAATTCCATTTTCTGCCTATGGGCATTTAGGTCATTGCACTCTGTGCACTGAAAATTTTCTGCCCCCAAAATGCCTCTACTTGACTGATTACCCCCCAAATCTCTCCCATATCTATCACAAAAGCCCCTGTCATCACCAAATTCACCGCCAATCATGCCCTTTACAAGCCTATCATCTCCTCACTCTTTGCAACTCTGCTTACTCTGTTCTTCTTCTTCACCATATACCCAAAACACCTCTCAATTTTACAACTTCACCCTTCCATGGCCTCCTCCCAAGAAGCTATCCACCACCCGGATATCCTGTGTCTCGACCCGACCCAGAAGGAAATCGGGTCACAAGAGCGAGGAACGGGAGACCCGTGAGCTGGTTCGAGATATAATGAGGAGCTTCAGTGAGAAAGAGCCGCTTGTGAAGACTCTAAACAAGTACGTGAAGATGGTGAGGAGTGAACACTGCTTTCTTCTCTTTGAAGAGCTTGGCAAGTCTGATAAGTGGCTTCAGTGCCTTGAGGTTTGGACTCTTCAAAATTCACTTTTGTTAATTTTTTAAGTGTTTCCGTGAATGTTAATTCATAGTTAGATGTTTTTTTTCCGCAAATTTTTTTAATGGAAAATGAGTTAATTTTATTTTAGTAACGGGTAAAATGTAGCTGGTGAATGTTACCATTTTTATATTGTAATTGGCATGTAGATGACGAGCACGGCATTAGCATTAGTGAACTTATACAGTAGAATTGCACATTCAGGTGTTTAGGTGGATGCAGAAACAGCGGTGGTATATTGCCGATAATGGCATTTATTCGAAGTTAATAACAGTTATGGGAAAGAAAGGCCAAACTAGGATGGCTATGTGGCTCTTTTCGGAGATGCGTAATAGCGGGTGCCGGCCTGACACTTCTGTTTATAATGCCTTAATCACTGCCCACCTCCACACAAAGGATAAAGGAAAGGCATTGGCGAAAGCACTTGGTTACTTTGAGAAGATGAAGGGAATTGAACGTTGTAAACCGAGCATTGTAACATACAATATTCTTCTGAGGGCTTTTGCTCAAGCACGAAATGTTGAGCAAGTTAATGCTTTGTTTAAAGAACTTAATGAGAGTATTCTTTCCCCTGATATATATACTTTCAATGGTGTGATGGATGCATACGGGAAAAATGGGATGATCAGAGAAATGGAATCTGTACTTTCTCGCATGAAGAGTAATCAATGTAGGCCTGATATTATTACATTTAATTTGCTGATTGATTCTTATGGGAAGAAGCAGGCTTTTGATAAGATGGAACAAGTGTTTAAAAGTTTGTTGCGCTCTAAGGAGAAACCAACTCTTCCTACATTTAATTCAATGATTATAAATTACGGGAAAGCAAGGCTCCTGGGTAAAGCTGAAAGTGTTTTTGAGAAAATGATTGATATGAAGTATACACCAAGCATAATCACATATGAGAGCCTTATTACAATGTATGGATATTGTGACAATGTTTCTAGGGCCAGAGAAATATTTGATGAACTAGTTAAATCAGGGAAGGAGATGAAAGTTTCCACCCTGAATGCCATGCTTGATGTTTACTGCATGAATGGTTTGCCCATGGAAGCAGATATGCTTTTTGACAATTCACGTAAGATGAGGGTGGTTCCAGATTCCTCAACATATAAGCTTCTTTATAAGGCTTACACTAAAGCCAATATGAAGGAGCTTGTACAGAAATTACTGAATCGTATGGACAGAGATGGTATAGTCCCCAATAAAAGATTTTTCTTGGAGGCTCTGGAAACTTTTGGGACTTCCCATGCCAGTCCACAATCTGCTAATGCTGAAAATGATTTGACCAAGTCACAGAGTAAGGTAAAGGCTTAGGTCGAAGTGAGAGATTTATTTATCTGAGAGTTGTTCTGATCCTCTTCTAGTTAGATTCAATGCAAAACTTGTATAGCGTAGGAATGGCAGGCAGGCTTGCACCTGATTAACCATCAATTCGGTCATATGTTCCTGTATGATCCGGTATGTATTCCTTCCTACTTGTGGAAATTCTGTTCATATTTATTAGCATTTCTTTTTTCTTGACTTGTTTTCTTACATATGTTACAGCTTAAATCATTTCCAACCTTTTCTGCTTGCTTTTCAGTTCTACAATATGGTTATTTACTGCTGCAATAGTGTAGTGTCTTGTCATTAAAAAGATTCTCGAAGTGTCCATCTATGATGAACCGTCACACAATTACATAGTGATATTTTTAAATTTCTCAAAGGTATTCAGCCTTGGGGAGTGATTGGGGATTTGACAAGTACAGAAGGTGAGTATTTTGTTCCTGTAAAAATTGGTGGGCAATCCTTCCCCTCCCTACTTGTTATGCTTTTGTATCCATTCCATTTGGTCTGCAGGCAGCTGCTTGCAGATACCCCTTAAAAGCATTATTAAACTTAGATTTTTGATGCAATCATTTTGTAGAACTATAGGAGAATCTGTCATTAGCACGACTGTCGGACTTATTAGACTGGATGAACAAATTTATTGCCAGTAAGAAACTAACAAAATGTAACACATCGGTAAGAAATTCTATATAGATACATATGCTGCATGAACAAATAGCAATTTTCATGCTCTCTACTATTAACATTTCTTTTTTACATTTGCCGTCAGGGTCTTTCTTAGTTACAAAGCAGTCAGTAAAATTGCACGTTTATGAACTTAAGAAGGGATATTTCCTGTTGAATTATCGATGCAATTAATCTTGTTAATGTTCACATATCATTATTCGGTCAAAAAATTGCATTTAAATTTTTGTGAATAATAGTTTCTCGATTTGGGATCTGCTGTACCGACCAGGAGCTATATTATTTGAATCTTTCATTATCGTATAGAGATAGTACTTGTCTGTGCTCATGTATGTACTTGGTTTGAATCTACGTCAGAAGGCATCTCCAAGTCAGATAGTAGTATTGGTTCAGTTTCTACCAGCTTTAACTTTTAAGACTAATTCCTCAACAAATCCGTCTGCAAGCCTGAATTTTGGTTAGGTGCTCTTAGGCTTTTTCATTTCCATGTTTGATAAAACAGCTGATAAAATGTTTAGGCCACTTAAACCTCCACTCGGTGAGTGCAGGATATTGTTGCTGAAACACCAAATAGGGAAGCTAAGCAAAGTAGCAAACTGCTGAAAGTTTTTCACCATGTTGTCCAAGACCGGGTTGATGTGATTAGAAGAGGGCTGCTGGACCGACAGCCAAGCTGATTCTTTTACGCACTGCAGTATGTTGTATTTGGCAAATATTAGGTCCGCCTTACGTAGAAATTTTTGTTATGTAATTTATTTTTTACACAAAGAGGTCTCATGTTTGCTTATTCTCTTGAGCAATTGAATCGATTCTGAAATTGTGTGTTCTACAGCTGAGAAACTACTGTGTTCACTGGATACTCTCAAGCAATTGATAAGAGCAATATTGTAGTTGCTTCATGTGATTTTACATTTTTCTGCATGCTTAATTTTGGTGAGGAACGGGGTTCCTCAAATTAACAAAAAGGGAGAGAGATGTAGACAGAGGAAAGGGGAGAAATAATAGAAAAAATTTGGGGAAGAAGTAGAGTAAAAATTAAGGGAGAAATAATCTTTTTACTAAAAGATCAAAAAACAATAACAATCAAATCTAAAATAACATAACTAAAGGTTCCTATTTATAGAACCTTAAAGCCTAGTTCTACTAGGAAATAAAATCCTATTAGAAAATAGAATCATAATCCTAGTTTAACTAGAAAATACCAAAATTAAATCCTAAATAAAATAGTAAACTATTAATTAGGAAAATAACTCAAATTAGGATTACTCCCAATTTAGGAAGTCAAAATCCCTAATCATAGTCAAAATCCCTAATTTATTAAAATCCTAAAATCAAAATTAAAATCCCTAATTTATTCCTAATTTGTCCTACATCAATTCTCTCCCTCTTGAAAAAAACTCGACTCCTGGCGAGTTGTCAATGAGGAAATTGCCAATACATAAGGAAACGCCACGTCTTATCTTGCACAATCATTGGAATGTCGTCAATCCAAATCTTCGCTTCATGACGGTCCAATATTGGAAGCACACATAATAAAAAAATTATTGATGCTTCAGCAGCCTTCAATATTGATAGAGAAACAATAATCCCCATGGAAGACTTGACCGTTGACTTGGTAGAAGACGTCACCGTTGACCCAATAATAAAAGTAGGTGAATCCAAATATAACTCACAACCTATGAAATCAATTTCTTGAATGATTTCATGAGATTCTTCTTCACATATAGATTCAACTTCACATGTAGGCTCTACATCATTTTTCAAATTCGTTTCGCCCTTGACTTCAATAGAACTGTTAGATTCATGCTCATCTGCAAGATCAATATCACTTGCTTCCTCATCTCCACTAAAATCATCACACTCAACCTCATGGTTCTTAGGAGTTGCACCCAAAATCCCTTGATTCTGATGTTTGGTGGAGGACTCCAAATTACGGCCTTGTATTTTAAGAAAGGAAGCTTGTAAGGCTTTTACAATTATCAATATTTCTACAATTTTATCTTCCATGACATCCATTCTACTCTCCAGAGCATCAATTTTGACGTTTGTCCTATTTTCTGAGGCTTGTATCATTGAGAGTATTGAAGTTTGTAATGAAGAACACATTGTAGATATTGACAAGAATAATATGATGGTGTCGCGATGAACAGTAACTCACGTGAACAGTACCCAGTGAACAATAAGTTCGATGAAAAGTGACTTTTTTTTTTGTTTTTGTTTTGTAGGGGTGATGAAAGATGAAATTGGGGCAAAGTAAATTGATGGTAGTGGAAGATTTTAGGGTTAATGGGTTGAACAAAATTAAAGGATAAATAGTATAAGAGGGGATCAAAACCACGCTCTGATACCAATTGATGAGGAACGGGGTTCCTCAAATTAACAGAAAGGGAGGGAGATGTAGACAGAAGAAAGGGGAGAAATAATAGAGAAATTTGGGGAAGAAGTAGAGTGAAAATTGAGGGAGAAATAATCTTTTTACTAAAATATCAAAAAACAATAACAATCAAATATGAAAATAACATAACTAAAGGTTCCTATTTATAGGACCTTGAAGCCTAGTTCTACTAGGAAATAAAATCCTATTAGGAAATAGAATCATAATCCTAGTTTAACTAGAAAATACCAAAATTAAATCCTAAATAAAATAGTAAACTATTAATTAGGAAAATAACTCAAATTAAGATTACTCCCAATTTAGGAAGTCAAAATCCCTAATAATAGTCAAAATCACTAATTTATTAAAATACCTAAAATCAAAATTAAAATCCCTAATTTATTCCTAATTTGTCCTACATCATTTGGAGTCTGAAATTCAACTGTATTAATTGCTGTGGAATAACCACATTAGCATGCATCAAAGTCCTTAGGCGGTACCATGCACTAAGTGATGATTAAATTCTATTGAGGAAGACAATACATGGCCATGAATCTGATAAACTTTCTGACAATTCAAAGTACACTCCATTTCAGCTGGAAGCAAAGCTTACAAGTATTAAAAGCTTTCTATCATCAAACGGTCAAGCCTTACTACCCTCATCCTAATCACTCTTGCCATACCTATAGAGTTGCTGAATTGATGTGGAAAAATGGCTCTAACTCACTATAATTACTAAATCAAGAGAGGACAGAGTACATGGGTTATTTGTTAATATGATGTGCTAGTTTTAGCTAAAGATCAGCATTAGGGTAATAATACACTACAATAAAGGCACAATTTCATGTACAATGGTGCAAGTACAATCCAGCAGGCTCGGGTTGGCCACCCTCAACACTTTCTTAACCTATGATCAAAAAAGGTCAGCTTGAAGGCTGTTGATCCTCTTCTGCCTCTGCAATCACAATTCACACATTAAAGATAAAAACAGTCCCAAGTCCCAGGGACGCAATATACTGTCCAGCATGTGATATTTTACCATTCAGATCGTATATAAAAATTAGCTATATTACTTTGGTTATCCAAAAGGAATAAAGTCCGAAACAAGAACAAAATGAGAGCATGTCCACCCCACAGTATTCATATCAAGGAAAACATAACGAGATAAATTCTTTTATGCAAAGGCATACCATTTATAGCTTCCATGTTATCCTCCTTGTAGACACCAAGGGGTGAGCCATGAACAGAAAGAAGCATCTCGCCTGCCTTTGGCTGCCTTAGAGTTTTGGGTGTCATCCCAAAAGATAGCCTTTGGCAGGTGGCCTGCAACCATAACAACAACCACTATAGTTTTCAGAACTTCCCATAGCATAGCTCATAAAGGCTTTTAAGCAGCTCATGTCATGAAAGGAACTGAAAGATACAATTGCAAGAATTCAAAATGCTATATATAAAATGAACATGTTTTACTTACAAATTATGTTTCTCCACCAAATAAAGTTGCCTAGCTAATCATCATTAAATAATTCTCCATTTATTCGTAAATTCTTTTAAAAAGTAACCACAAAATATGAAAATAGTTAATTTCAGAATTATTAATAAACAAGGTTTGCATGGATCCTCCTAACCATAAAGGATGTTGGTTTAATTCCGCTTTATCAAAGGAGTATGCACATAGTTTGGACTTGAACATGTCAGCTTAAGCAATTTTGCAAAGCCGAGAATAGCAGTAATTTTCCAAACGATACATCTTATTTGTTGCCCTTCAAATTGTTTAATAATACATGAACTTGACTCCCTAGTTCAAAGTGCAGTGGAAAAGTATCCAAGTGATCCAAATAAACGGCAACTTAGAAAACAATAATCATAAAGAAGTTTCATACCCCTGGAGTTCGGAGGGCTTCATGTAGTCCTAGCATCTGAGAATCAGATGGATCCTCTAAAACCTACAAACCAAACATGAAAAATAAAATAAGATTTTGATTGCAGAAAGTATAAACTCCAAAAAATGAAAATCTGTAAAATGTCAAAGAAACACATCTTTTACTAGATTGAAATTAGGAGGCAATTAAAAAGTTCAGAAACGTTAAAATCCTGCCCAGTGGCAAGAGGTTCTTCATCAATGGATACATCATATATATGCTTGGTTCAACTTTCTCATCCTCAATAAAGTAACATTCCAGGAGCAAAGTGGTAAATAAGAAAAAATTTGTCTTTCTTTGACACAGCAATAAGGGAAGGTAAAAGCAAGCACCTCTAAACCAGTGTAACTTTAAAGCCCAACATATTTCTTATAAAGGATAAGGAATAGCATATATTTTATTTCCTGACCCTAGTAATTTCCAGGACATAAAGAGAGGATACAGAAAGAACATACAAAATCTCTGATTTGAAGATTATCAGCTCCTACAAGGCTTGTTTTCACTGCCAAAAATAAGATAATTCACCTGTCACACAATAAAATGAAAAAACCATCCAATGTGTATACTTTAAAAGGAAAATAAATTTATTATTACCTGATTTGCTTGAAAATTCATAGCCACCAAAAGATGGAACAGCAGAACTGTAAGGAAAAGCCATGGACATACGATGTAAAAGAGAAGCATGTACATCTCTTACATCAGCATTGTCCATAAATAAATTACCCAAATCATTCCATTGCACTTCAAATTGTCCATTCTCTTCATTTTTTATAATTGACAAATTAGGAAGGTTCTCTTTGAAAAATTGAAGCACAGGGGTTTGTAGCTGTTGTTCCTTGTTAAAATATGACCGGAGCAAACGCACATTAGTAAGCATATGTTCAATCTCCACATCACGCATTGCCCTCAATGCAGCACTTTTTCGTTTAACTACAAAAAGAAAAAAGAAAGTGAATTATAAGAAAAGACAACCATTCAGAAATGTTTGATAAAAACTTTTATTCAGCATTAAAATGAATAAAAGCTGAATAAAAGTAAAAATGGCGAAAGTCACAAAATTAGGGAGCTAAAATTTCACTAAAGAAAACAAAAAAACACTAGCACAAGAGCAATAGCTTGGAACAACAAAGTTTGAAACTAACACATTAACATTTTCAATGGGGGTCAACGGAAACAACAAACCTCCAATAATTCCATAATGCAAGTGCATAATTGAGAAGAGAAGCATACAATTAACTGCGAGTATGGTTTATACCCTTAACTTTCTTTCTTGCAGGTTCACAGGTAGAAACATGTTAAAATAATAACTTAAATATTATAGTCAGGCGACTCGGGCCTTCACCTACAAGCTTAAACTTTTAGCTCAAATGTCTTCTTAACATGGTATGAAAGCTAAACAGAATAACGATCGCGTGCAAGGACATCTTAGAAAAATAGCTTAAACACTATGGTTAGACCCTTACCTACCAATCAGCTTATATTTAGGTCAAGTGGTTTAAAACTTCATCATCGATTTCTTCTACAGAATTTCCTCTACAAACCACATTGCATCTTTCATTCAATAAAAGTTTATCTTTCACTGACCAATCTATGTTTCTAAAATTACGAAAAAGACCACACAAGTTTCCAATTTTTTACAGAATTTTACAGAAATTCACCAACGAATTTCGAAACCAATAAATCCCAATATTTTTAATTTTAAGAAGCTCAGTAAAGTACTGAAATTTGCTCATGAACAAACAATCCATCGGAGAAAGCTAAGAATTATACCTTCTTCGCGTAACAGTTCAGCTTCCTTGTCGTCAATTTCCGGCTCTTTTGGCTCTTCGGCATCCGAATTGTGCTGCGGCGGCGACGGCGGCGGTGGAGATGAGACTGCCTTCTTAACAGGTTTTCTACCTCTTCGCTTCGGCATTTACTGTAGATCACCTTGACTAGCCAAAAAGATTCACCGTTTTCGGCGGATTCTTCGGTGGCAGAGGCGAAAAAATTGGGGCTCCGTCGTGATTTCGCTGCCAAAGTGGCGGACGTTTTCCCCTTTTCCGATTTCTCCCTCACTTTTCTTCCGCTTCTCGCTTCTCTCTTTATAGCCGTTAGCGTCTCTCCTCTCTCTCTCTCTCTCTCTCTCTCTCTCTGAGTTCAGAAGAAAGAGCGGGAGAAGGAAGGAGATTTGCCCCCAATTTTGAACTCGAGATCTGAATTTAGTGAATACCCGATCCGTTTTTCTGGAACCAAATCATGGATCGGGTAAAGCCCTAATTTGAGTTTTTGGGCTTTGTAGCTGACCATGTGATTTTAATTGTTTTTGACTACGAGGCCTTGGATTTCTTTTTTTAAACTTTTTTTTAATAAAAATAAACAAATAATCTTTTAGCATGTACTTGACCTAAATTGTTCTTTTAGATAGTATTATGAAAAATGAAAATTTAGGTCCTTTTACAAATCATTTTAATATTTTTTGTCTTTTTTTCCTTTTTGGAATGCAAAGCATTGTAGAATTTGAAAAAGATAAAAAAAAAAGTCCTTATATATAGTTTTATAACGAGTATGTTAAAATTTGTCCTTCTATCAATTGTAAAACAATCTTCTCCATTTATAAACTAAACAAAACTCATAAAAAGAAAAGATAGTGAAGAGAAAAGTGTTCTTAATTTTTTTTTCAAAAAAGAAAAAAGAGTTTTGAAGTGTTTTGAGACTTGTAAGTTTTAAAAAAAAAATCCATTTTTGTAATTTTTCCTTTATTGTTTTAATTTTATTGTTCTTAGTGATGATTTTATTGATCACTAACAAGAACATAATGCAGGGAAAATAAAATATTTTGAACTAAATAAGGTATTAATCGATTATATCAAAAATAACATGAGACGAAAATAATATGTTATCAATTTTACAAATAATAATATGAGATAAACCTGTTTATACATTTATAAAACTTAGATATGATTAAAAAAAATACCCAGTCTTAAATAAAAATAAAAAATACAAAGAATTTCACAAATTCACAAACTTTTCTAACTAATTAACTAAAGTCCTACATGTATTTATTTGTTAAATAGTGTTACCTTATAACAAAAGATTTTGGAAGCGTAGTATTATTTCGTACGAATTCTAAAAAAAGGCTTCATTTTTTTAAGCAACTGATACTATTCCCACTAAGTGCTGGCTCAAGCTTCGTCATCTAGCAAAAATGGATGGCTCTCCAGCCCCCATCTTTTTCTACTTTTTCCTATAGTTAGGTTTCATGTGTACCTACATTTTGTTTTTGATCACCTCAAGCAGCCAATTCTTTTAAATATACCATTCATTATAATATTAATTACTGTTTAAAGATATGAAAAGATTATAATTGTATTATTAGACGTTGATTATCCTCTAGTGGGTAGCCATGTCATGATTTCCCTTCTATAAAGACAAACTTTTCCAGTATTTTATTTGTCAAACACAAAAACCATTACTGTCCAAAAGTGGAAGATCAGAGCACTCAGAAAGCCAAGTGGCTTTGAAACTCTGATGCCATAATGTGAAAGCTCACAAAGAAACTAAAACAAGGCAATTATGAATTCTCTTTCTTCTGCTTAAGTAATATCCTAGCCAATGAGGCATCACCACCTGTAAGATAAGGGCTTCTTTCCACAGTACTTCCAGTTAAAGCAAGCTTCTTAATAATACTCATGGAAGAACAAGAAGAAGAAGAAGAAGATAAGGAAGGAGTGTTTGGTTTATTTTGTGTTGAGCAAGGAAATTTATGAGCCATGTCAAGTAAGTGATCACTCAAGAGTTTCTGTAATTTGATATCCTGATAGTTTGGTTAAGTGACTCATGCATATGAAGAAATGTTTAATTTGTTTCTGTTTGTTTCTTAGTTTTCTGTTTAAAGGTTTGATTTTAATCAACTACTTGAATGAGATTATGGAACGAAATGTGAAGTGGGATTAATGCTTAGAAATGGAATGTTGAATTAAATCAAGTTCTGCATGTTGATTATATATAGCTACAGACAATGTAATGAGCTGATATGAAGCAGGTTGAGCACATTTTATAAAGCATTTTGCTTATTGACTTGTTATTTACTATATGCTTTCAATCTTGGTTCAATTTAGTGCAATTAATTCTGGACTAGCTTATAAGGTGAATGGTAGGTGGATTTTTTTTTGGATTTTGTTTCTGTTCATATAAAGTATGAAATTCATGAGCTTAAGATATTGTTGTTGTGAAAATTAAATGAGTTTATTAATGTGAGGATATCTTTATTAAGTATAGTTGAGTTGGATTTAAATCTGCTATTAAATAAGCAATTAACAGAAAAGAAAGATTACTCTGCGTTGCCTCATAGGAGGCATAGGTTAAATTCCTTATTTCCTTCCACACAACACACTAACTGCCCAAGTGAGCTTGCCCCATTTCAGAAGAGAAAGACAGAGCTCTTCCTCTGTGTTTAGAGAAAAATTTTGGCAGACCAAATTGAGACCTTTTCAAGTACATATATAATGGAATTAACATGTAATTTCTGAGAATATGCTTGTCTCTGTCTACTTCATTTGTATTATTTATTCATTTTTTAATTAAATTTCCAAATAGTCCAGACAAGTTTTGTTCAAGAACTTAACAATACGGATGTTATTGGTTGCAGCTTTGCCAATTTTATGGCCAACCATTACGTTTCTCTTGTTTTCACTGTTGAATCCTATTTTGAGCCTTGACAATTTGAATGATCATCACAACAAACATAGACAAGAGGTGATTGTTGCACATCATGGTGTGGTTGCCACTGATGATGGCAGATGTTCCAAAATAGGGATGGATATTCTTCGAGAAGGAGGTCACGCTGTTGATGCTTCGGTTGCTGCTGCTCTTTGCTTAGGAGTTGTCAGCCCAGCATCAAGTGGCATTGGTGGAGGAGCCTTCATGCTGATTAGGCTAGCCAGTGGAAGGGCACAAGCATTTGACATGAGGGAAACGGCCCCAATGCGAGCTTCGCAGGTACTCAAAATTCCCTTAGAAAACACTTTTCGTTATTATTATTTTCAGATGTTGCAAACAGACTGTTTCTTCGGAGTAATTTCATATATTTTCCCAAACCATCATTTCCTCTCACTATCTGTTGCCAGGATATGTATGCCAGCAATGCTAATCTGAAGACTAGTGGCATCCTTTCTGTAGCAATTCCAGGTGAACTTGCAGGACTACACAAATCCTGGAAACAACATGGAAAGCTTCCATGGGAAAGACTTTTTAGGCCAGCTGAGGATCTCGCTCGTAGGGGATTCAAGATTTCTCCTTACCTCCACATGCAGATGGAGAAAACCAAAGCAGGGATCTTAGCAGATAGGGGACTCCAAGATATATTCACATCAAATGGTAAGCTCTTGCAGGCAGGTGATATCTGCCACAACATAAAGCTAGCCAAGTCACTGAGAGCAATTTCAAAGCATGGCTTGAAAGCCTTCTATAATGGAACTGTTGGTTTTGATTTGATTAAGGATATTAAGAAGGCTGGAGGGATACTGACAATAAAGGACTTGCAGAGATATGAAGTTAAAATAAGGGATCCAATCTCTGCTGACATTCTAGGCCTTAAAGTTATTGGGATGCCCCCTCCTTCTGGGAGTCCTACAATGATACTAGTAAGCGTATTCTGTTTGATTTACCTTATTTTCATACAAAAGGTTAACAATAACCTTGCTTTCCTGTTTCACATGCCGCAGATGTTAAACATTCTAGCTCGATATGGAATACCTGCTGGTGTTTCAGGCCCCCTTGGGATCCATCGCCAAATAGAAGCTCTGAAACATAGTTTTGCTGTGAGGATGAATCTTGGTGATCCTGAATTTGTCAACGTTTCTAAAGTTTTATCCGACATGCTCTCTCCTAGTTTTGCACAGACTCTGAAGAAAGCCATATATGACAATATGACTTTTGATGCCAAGCACTATGGTGACAGGTAAACTTCTTTCATTAGTTGTAGAGTATAATCCGAATTTAAAATGCTAATTTTATGTGGTAATTATAAAACTTTTTCTCCATTTGTTCTCCTTTGTATTTTACTTTTTCATGAATACTAGCTTTGCCCATAATTGAACTTGATTAATATTTTTCATTTATTCACTTTTTGCTGCTTTCACTTGGTAGTGGTAATGGAGATGTAAATGCCTCTTAGTTTATCTGAATTCTTTCTTTCTTACAGGTGGAACCAAATCTATGACCATGGAACCAGTCATGTGTCCGTTGTGGATCGCGAAAGAAATGCTGTCTCCATGACTAACACAGTGAATGCATACTTTGGAGCTCATGTACTTTCACCAAGGACAGGAATAGTCCTCAACAATGAAATGGATGATTTCTCCATCCCTTCAAAGGGCAGCAAAGATCTTCCACCCCCTGCACCTGCTAATTTTATAAGACCGGGAAAAAGGCCATTGTCATCCATGTCACCTACCATTGTATTAAAGGTATGCTTCTTTGTTTTTCAACTCGAGTTGAGATTGGTTCCACTTTCAAGTTCCTGGATAACTATGTATATAGATGTGCCATTCAATTACAATATTAGTCCTGAATCCTGGTTATCATCATAATAAGTTCATTCCATGTTTCCTTCTCCATGCTTCTGCAGGATGAGAAACTAAAAGCTGTGATAGGTGCCAGTGGGGGAGCCATGATTATTGCTGGGACTGCAGAGGTTTTCTTGAACCATTTTGCTCGGGGAATGGATGCTCTCTCTGCTGTCATGGCACCAAGGGTCTATCATCAGGTACTGTTATCCATTTTGAAGCATATGTTCAACATTTGATTATCCTAGAGCTAGAGGGGCTTCTAATCTAATGCAAGTTTATTTGCTTTTGTAGCTGATACCCAACAAAGTGTATTATGAGAATTGGACAACAGTGAGTGGTGATCACTTTGAAGTTCCTGCTCATACAAGGGCATCCCTTCAAAGGAAGGGCCATGTCCTAGAGGGCCTTGCTGGTGGAACTATATGCCAGTTTATAGTTCAAGAATTGGAGGCTTTAAAGGAAAATGATGGTGCCGGAAAGCTTGTGGGTGTTAGTGATCCAAGAAAAGGAGGATTTCCAGCTGGCTTTTGATATTATGTTCTGTGTTGGTGCAATTGGAAGCTATAAAATCATTGCCTCTTAATCCCACCACATGCTTTTTCTTTTGCATAATTTTCAGAAAAATTCACTTCCCATTTGGCGGAATGGAATGGAATTATCAATTTTGACTCAGAAAAGGTAAAATAAGAGTCTAAGTGCAAAAGCATGAGTCTTCAAGATTTATAATTTTTCGTGCTTTTAATTGCAATAAATATGAAAATTAAAAATGGCTTTTCAAAAAAGGTAAAGACCTTTCTTGTGATGACCATCTTTTTTGAAAGGATAAATAAATTAAAGTATCCTCAAGTTTCACAAAATGACAATTATCCCCTTTTTCGTAACATTAACAAAATCTCAAAATTTCTATTTTACCCTTCAATTTATAATATTAAAATTTTAAACCAAAGGGTAAAATGGGATATATATATATATAATGATTAGTCTCATTTATACTGTATAGTCAAATATAGAACCAAACTTAAATAAAATTATTTAATCAATGACAATCTAGCTAATCGAATAAATGGATCGGGGCAATCAGATATAAACAGCTTGAACTTATTGCATAGGCACCAAATATTATATTTCTCTTAAATAATATTGATTGTTTTGTCAAAATATTTTGTTGTACAATGATCACGACGTAGGGTTCATTGATTTTTCAAATTTATTTATTTTATTGTTGTTATGGCCATAACAAAATTGGGCCTCAATTATTTCTAATTTAGTAAGCCTATTACTGAAGCCCAGTATTTGGGTCCATTGTCTGGGTTCCGCAATGACCTATCTTGGCTCAATTAATTTTGATACAGTAAGCCCATTACTGTAGCCCATTATCTGGGTCCCATAATAGCCCATCCTGACTCCTATATAAACCCTCCGAATTATTGCTCAAGGTATGCACACTTTTTTGAGCTTACTCTCTCTCTAAATTTCCTTTATTTTTGAGAGCTTCTCTCTCTAGAAAATTCTGCCAGAAAATTCCGGAGTGCCGGAAACTGACTTGAGCGTCGGAGGATCTTCGCCGGCACCCCTGACTGTTTTTCTTTACTCGTAGGACTGGACCCGACGTACGACTCGAGCTCCGACCCGCTTCCCGGCCGTCCGGAAATCGTGCATCAACAGTTGACGCCGTCTGTGGGAAGGACAATCTAAACCTCTTTAGTTGTTGCTCCTATCCAAACGTACTCAAACACACTATGAGTCACGAATCCCAACACTCAACCTCCCTAGAGGTTGACGAAGAAATCGAGGTCGAAGCGCCTCCCCGACGCAGAAGAGTAGTTGACACAGGGAGAGCTTTAGTGATATCCTCTGGGGTGGGGCCTAATCTTAGGCAAACCCGACTTCCACTTAGAAGACCGAGGAAATGGAAGACGAGTCGATTAACCACTATGGAGCAAACTATGCGGAACTTTGGTGAGCAAATGAACCGCATGGTGACCATGTTCAATCAAGCTTTTGGACAGAGTACTCAACAGGCTGGGAATGCTGCAGGAAACACCCCAAGGAATGCTATGATGGTAGCTAATGTCCCAACTGATGTCGGTGGATATACTGACCTGGTCGCCCAGACCACTGGATTACCTCTCCAGCAGGTCATTCAACCAAATCTTTCCCGTCCTATCGTTCAGGGAGGAGATGGTCACCCAAAGATCCCTCTTCCTCCACCCATCATATCTGAACAACGATTGGAAGCAATAGACCTTCGTCACTCTCTGAACAAGAAGCGCCATACAAGCGTTGAGCAAGGACCAAGAGGAAGTAATGTTGATCAGCCAGCCTTTCTTATCATGGTCCTTACGCTCCAAGGGGTGACTATCAGTCAAAAAGAAATCGCCCCAGCTCACCACCTAGAAGTAAGAATCATCGACCAGATGTTGTTCCAATGGATGTCTCAGAGGCGGAAACATCGAATAATCATTATGCAAAATTCAAGCGAGAAATGGATGAAAAAATTCACAAACTGGAGAAGTTGATTAAACGTTCAGGAGGAGAAGAGGATGGTCGTCTACAATGGGAGTCACCCTTCGCTGAAGATATCCTTAGGGAGAGATACCCGTACAGATTTCGGGTGCCGCAACTTGAGCTTTACCAAGGGACGACTGACCCCTGAGAGCATATAGACTCTTTTGTTTCTCATATGGAGATACAAGGAGTCTCAGGGGGAATAATGTGTAGAACCTTTTCTCCTACCTTGGGAGGATCAGCTAAGCAATGGTATAGGAGGTTACCAGCCTCATCCATCTCCAGCTTTGATGAGCTTGCTCGTAGTTTTCTCACGCACTTTAGCAATATGAAGGCCAGAAGTCGACCAGCATAAAGCCTTCTTTCAATCAAGTAGGGTCGTAATGAATCCCTCCATGCATTTTTGGACAGATATCAACGGGAGGTTGCCCGAGTGGATCTATTTCATGATGGTTACGCTATGCAAGGCTTGGTTCAAGGAATCTAAGGGGAGCTCCCTCTAGCATGGGAATTCTCCGTTAACCTCCCACGTACGTACCAAGAAGCATTAGCAAGGGTCTCTAGCCATGCTGATGCAGAGGAAATTTTTCAAGCAAATTACCCTGGGCAGACTCCGGTGGTACCTACTTCCTCACGTACAGATAGACGGTCATATGGTAATCATAGAGGAGAACCTCATGATAGAAATCAGAAATCAACCTCGGACCGACGCTCCATACAAGATACATTAGGAAATGATCGTCTCTTGTTGCAAGGGTCATCCACCCGACCCCGCCAGGAGCATAATGATCGACCCCAAGAGGAGCACCGTACTTTCACATTACTTAACATGCTACAGCATGATATCTTGAAAGAAATCAAAGATCGGGGACTACTGAAAGAACCTGCCCCTTTACGGTCGGATCCAAGAGCAAGAGATAAGAGAAAGTTTTGCCATTTCCACCGGGCTCATGGTCATAACACTGCAGATTGCTTTGAATTGAGGAAACAAATTGAGAGTCTTATCAAGGATGGCCAGCTACAAGAATACATTTATCGCCCCCCTGAACCATCCGACAAGAATGACAAAGGCAAGGAACCATTAGAAGAAGTAGCCACAACTTTTGGGGGAGTGGTAGCTGGCTCGAGTTCCCAAGCCCGGAGGCACCTAGCCAGGCAAGCAAGATATGACCTCCCTCGCTACGAGGTCAACTTGACAGCCTCCTCCAGCAATGTTGGGAATCACGGTATTATCTCCTTTTCACCTCAAGATGCGCAAGGTATCCATCATCCTCATTATGATGCCTTGGTCCTTACAGTAATAGTGGCCAATAAAAGGCTACGAAGAGTATTGATCGACAACGGGAGCTCAGCTGACATTATGTCATTGGATGCATTTGTTCGGTTGGGTCTTAATCGTAAAGATATGAGAGGCATCCAAACTTCCCTGATAGGTTTCACTGGAGGAAAAGTTATTCCCGAAGGAGTAACTTCGTTACCAGTGACCTTGGGAGAAGGTTCCCTACAGACAACCAAGATGGTGAACTTTCTCGTAGTAGATCACCCGGGTGTTTATAACGCCATTCTTGGACGGCCATCACTTTACGACTTCAAGGCCGTGATGGGTGTCTATAATCATGTCCTGAAATTTCCAACACTCGCGGGGATAGGAGAAGTTAGAGGTGAACAACGAACTTCTCGAGAGTGCTACAACATGGCTTTTAAAGAGAAGGCACATAAGCCATTGACAATTCAAGGAGAACCTTCCGTGGGCATAAGCTGAATGGGCAAGTACTACCAAGTACTCGAGATCCCACTGATGAAGCATTGTGGCCTAACTGGGAGGGCCTTTATCGAGTCAAAGCAGTCATCCGACCAGACACCTACAGACTAGTCACCATGGATGGGAGGCTGCTCCGTCATCCATGGAATGTTGAGTACTTAAAGAAGTACTACCCGTAATCTCTTTGTATATGCAATAGCTCCTTCCAGGAACTTATGCATGTGTAACAACTCCCATAGGGAGACCTATAAAGAGATTGTCAATAAAGTATTCAATTTACCCCATTACCATTCGTTCATCTTTAAAGACTCATTTATGATCGAGTTACAAGAAGCTCACTTAGGCCTATATACGAAGATGATGAGTTAGAGTCTCCTTGCTTGGCTTCCCATCAATATTCAACATCAAGATCACTATCTGAGATAGCAGAGGACGACCAGTCGCTCTCCCGCTCAGCACCTACCACCTTGTGATTAACAAAATTATGCCCTAGCTCACGATCCTGACCGGAAAAAAATTCTGGTAAAACTCATTGACCTCTTTACGGTTAGTCGCAGGATCCTTATTCATTGCAGACTAGGTTTGATGACTTGGTTCCCCCCGTAGCACTTTCACAGTGGTTTTAACTCTAGCCATCTGCACAGTCAAAGAGGGGTCGTTAGTCATCAAACCAAGTCTACTGGGGGAGGAAAGAGCTGAAAAAAATGCTGGGGGACTGTATTGAAAGTTCTCCAAAATAGCTCCCGGAAAAAAATGAAGGTTTGAAAGTTCGCAGAATCACCCCCGCGAATAAAAATCAAGGTTTGAAAATTTGCAAAAACACCCCCACGGAGAAAAAATAAAAGTTTGAAAATTCACGGAAACACCCCCACGGAGAAAAAATAAAAGTTTGAAAATTCACGGAAACACCCCTACGGAGAAAAAATGAAGGTTTGAAAGTTCGCAGAATCACCCCCGCGAATAAAAATCAAGGTTTGAAAATTCGCGGAAACACCCCCGCGGAGAAAAAATAAAAGTTTAAAAATTCACGAAAACACCCCCGCGAATAAAGATCAAGGTTTGAAAATTCTCGGAAACACCCCCGCAGAGAAAAAATAAAGGTTTGAAAATTCGCGGAAACACCTCCGCGGAGAAAAATGAAGGTTTGAAAGTTCGCAGAATCACCCCCGCAGGTAAAAACGAAGTTTCCAAATTTTATAGGAACACCCCCGTGACTAAAATGCAAAGTTAAAAAAATTGCTGAAATACCCCTATACTTATTCAAATTTCCCGGAGGAAGTCCCTGCAAAATCACGTAACCTGCATGCCGCATGCAGCGCGTCCCACCGGCTCGCCCCCGCACGCCCAGCGCCCCGCGGGCTCGCCCCCGCGCGCCCAACGTCCCGCCGGCTCGCCCCCGCGCGCCCAGCGCCCCGCGAGCTCGTCCATGCGCACCCAGCGCCTCGAGCTCGCCCCTCCTTGCCCGAGCGCCCCATGCACGCCTCACGCTGCGCCCAGCGCCCAGCATGCACGCGAGCAGCCCCAGCGCCCAGCCCTCGCTGCTCGCCCCTGCGCACACCAGGCTCGCCTCTCGCCCCGCTCGCCCCTGCGCACACCAGGCTCGCCCCTCGCCCGCTCGCCCCTGCGCACACCAGGCTCGCCCCTCTCCCGCTCGCCCCAGCGCCTCGCGACCTCGCCCGCTCGCCCCAGCGCACCCCAGCGCCTCGCGACCTCGCCCGCTCGCCTCGCGCACTCGCATGCGCGCCTTGCATGCCTTCCCCCTGCGCGCCCCGCGCCTTGCTGCTCACGCTACGCGACCCAGCAAGCTTGGCTCTCCCCGCAAGCGCCTCTGTAGGTTGTATGGAACTACTACTGGAGACAATTCACCCGTTTCTTTTGGGCTCATCTCCATTGCTCTCTTATGCTTTGAAGAGTGTTGAAGTACTTGGGGCATATAGGTTGTCTGCATCAGAACTTCGAGTGCTTGTAAGATGTTTCTTTGGCACCAGTTGTAGAGATGGACATGAGCAAGATTGGGCATGCTGTTGACCCAGGTATGGCAACTCAAGAGGGGGGGTGAATTGGGTTTTTATTTATCAAAACGGATTTAGAAAACTTTTCTTGAAAGATCAAAATTATTTAATACTTTCTTTGAGAATAAAGGTGAAGAAGATGAAGATAGAATGCAATCAAGAGAATATCAATAAAGAACAATCACAAGTGCAAGTAAATGTAAAGAGGAAAGGGATAGAGAGAGTGCAAACTCAATTTACGTGGTTCGGCAAACCTTGCCTACGTCCACGGGCTCCTAGCTCCACGAGCTAAGCTTTCCACTAAGTTGTAGAATCTTTACAACTTGCTTGATGAACAACCTCACCAAGACTTTTTCTTCCAACTCTTGATAACACCACACCAAGAGTTCTTCTTGATGAACAACCTCACCAAGGCAACTTCCTTCAACCCTTGATAACAACACACCAAGAGTTCTTCTTGATGAACAACCTCACCAAGGCAACTTCCTTCAACTCTTGATAACACACAACAAGAGTTCTCTCAAGGATAACTATTATCCTTTACAATAATATCTCACTCTCACCACAATACAAGAACAAAGATAATTTTTACAACAAAAGTATAACTCTCTTCAAAGAGTAGATAAATAATATAAAAGCTCTCTAGACTTGATATTTCTCTTGCTTTTTGCTTGATAAAATACTTCTCTTGCTCTACTGAATGCATGGGAGAAGGGCTCCTTTTATAGGCAAATAGGATGAACTTAATCAAGTGAAGACACCATCTCCAAATTTTCTGCCCACCATAAAAATCGTAATTTTGTCTGCCATTTTTGTCAATGTTCCGTTTGAAATTTGAAAATCTTCAAAACATAAAAGATCTGCACATTTGAATAAGCTTTCCAACGCATCAAGAATCAAGTCATTTGGATATCTGTAGCTCAAGATATGGCCAAAACAACATTCGGTGCTCAAGTGACTTGATTTTTCTTCCATGTGTCTGTCCACTGACTTGAATGATAATTCTGTCAGCCTTCCATTTGAAATTTGAATTTATTCAAAACATAAAAGATCTGCATATTTGAATAAGCTTTCTAAAACATTAAGATTCAAAGAATTTGGATATCTCTATCTTAAGATATGGCCAAAACACCATTCGATGCTCATGTGAGTTTATTTTTCTTCTCTGTGTCAGTCACCGAATTGCATGTCAATTATGCCGGCCTTCTATTTGAAATTTGAATTTTTTCAAAACATATGAAATGTTCTTCATTAAGTCATCTTTCCAATGCCGTAAGAATCAAGTCATTTTGATTTTTCTAGCTCAAGATATGTTCCAAATCGACGATTCGGTGCTCATGTCAGCTGCTTCATTTGTCTTTCAAACTTGCATGATGATTTGGACAACCTTGCACTTGAAATTTGAATTTCATTAAAACATATGAAATGTTAAAATTGAGTAAGCTTTCCAAAGGCTCAAGAATCACATCATTTGGATATTTGTAGAGATATATATGACCAATTGATTGAACATTGTGCATGTGTTACATTCCTTGAGTCAATCCTTGTTCTTAAACTTTGGTGCCTTTAACATGTAGTTTCTCCTTAGCTTCAACACTTCATTTTAATAAGCCTCTTTTTGATTTTAAAATTATTTCAATGATCTTACTCTTGCACATAAATAAACATGTAGTAAATCTCAATTAATCAATGTGTATTGTTATCATCAAAATTATCACGTAGCCTTAGGGCTAACAACTCCCCCTTTTTGGATGAATGACAAACCATTGATTGCTTTAAAAATAATTTCTAAAATTAAAAACCAAAACAAAAATCTAAAATCAAGAACAAGCAAAAAGATAGCAATTATTATAAATATAAGCAATCCAACCATTTCTCCCCTTTTTGTTATCATAAAAAAAATGTAATTGAATTAACTACTGAAAATAAAACTAAACCGAAACAGAATCAACAAAAAATTTAAAACACACAAATGCTTCATCTTGCAACAGGCCTCAAGATTGTACTTAATATAACCAAGAAAACTTCAAAATAATGCACTTGATCAAGAATTTTATCTTAAAGAGTAGTTTCGCTTCATTTCAATTCCTCAAGTGTGTGTGTGTAGAGCCATTCTCACCTAATCACTTGTAACCCAGATGAGTTTATGCATAAAAATGAATCATATTTAATATTGAAGATGTGTGTATAAATGAACTCCATAGGCTTGCTTTTCAAGTCACTCTCCACAATGTAGACATGCACAACACTAAGGATCAAGTAGGACTTTATTAAGCTTGTAACGTTTGGCTTGGGTGAAGGTATGATAAAGGATAATAATTTGGCTCAAATCACCCACAAACACAGAAATCATTCAAGACTATGTAGAGCTCAACCCTATAACACAACTTCATTTCAATTCACCAGGTTACACCCCCAACTTATTTAGAACACTCAATCTTTTTTTTTTCAGAAATAAAAAGAAAAAAAAAAAAAAAAAAACAAAAGAAAACTACACCCCCACACTTTGTTGTTTCATTCTTTTAAGAACATTAAGGGTATAGATCTCTTATTCTTCTTCTTTTGTTCTTTTTTTTTCTTCTTTTTTTCTTTTTTTTCTTTTTTTTTTATTACACTTCCCCTCCCCCACACTTAAACAACACATTGTCCTCAATGTGTAAGTACATGGACGATAAGTACAGATTGGCTCTTTTTTTTTTTTTCTTTACAAACATAATAGAACTCACTTGCATTGCTCATGACACATCCCAACCTCCTCTAACTTCCCAAAACCAGAACATAGCTAAGAATTTAATTGTGAATGATCTACATGCTCATAGGTAAGGGATAAACTGTTTGGAATAAATTCATTTGAGGTTAGGAAATCTTTTAGTGAGTTAACAAAGAAAAAGGGTTACAAAGGCTCAAAGGGGTAACTAGGGATCAATTTCAGTCAAGGTTGGCTATTAAGGCTCAAACGGTCCAAAGATGGCCTGAATCATTTCCCCAATGTTGCACAGCCTAGGATTTCGCCTCGAGTGACCATCAAACAAGTTCTAGAATTCATTGAAATCTGAAGAAACATTTAAATTACATAAACTTTATCTAAGTGAACAAATAACTCAGTGATAATAGCTCAGTGCTCAATGTTGCGCAAGGAATCAAAAGCAAAGCGAAAACCAATAAACATTCAAGCACACAGATCCATGCATCATTTATCATTTTCCAAGAGTTATTCTTAATTCAATCATTATCTTATCATCGACACACAAAATGCAAGAAAAGAGGTACGTGCCATTGTTACACCTGAGTCAAGATTGTATATTTCAACAATCCTTAGGACCAGTAACCCACAGACTTAAGGTTTCCAGCCTATATACCTTTATTATGAAAGAACAAAACAAGATACAAGACACTTCAAACACCATGAAATAAACAAACTACAGATTTATTGAGAGAGAATGCGTTTCAAGAGTTAGGAAAACCCAATATTCTGCCATTCTCAGGTTTTTCCACAATGTTTTTTTTTTCGAATCGAAACTGATAAAAACAAAAACACACAACAACTCGAAAATTCATAAAACTAAACTTACTCAGAAAATAATAAAGTCCAACAAATCA
>SNVD02014664.1:0-92450 GCA_013180625.2 Boswellia sacra
ATGTTGTGGTTGATAAGGATGAAAGTCCCAAAAGAAGTTGGGATGAGGAATAGTTTAGAAGTGTATAAACGTGTGTTTTTGCAGGGGGTTTTCTTCAAATTATAGGGGAAACTCTGCCGGTTTTTCATTAAAATTTTCGGAGGATTTTTTTAGTATTTTACATAAAAGACTTGAACTAGAAATAATTTTTTATGAATAGTTTTATCAAAGCGACAGAGCAAAAAGTGTGAAAAAAAAGTAGTTAATTAAAGACCATTCTCTTAGTGAACAGTTTTAGGCACAATTTACCCGTGTAGCTAGGGGTGGGTCATGTCAATGATTGTCCGTCAAGGCAATGCACAAACTAATAACATGAGAAATTTTTTTGTTCCAGTATCAGAACCCAATTCCTTTATTGCTTAATCATGTACTAGTGAAGAAAAGACATAGGAGATAGTCTGGTAGTCACGCGATGCTAGTTAAAGAACCACTTCGCAACAATTTTGAAAAGATAATTGAGAAATCTACAAATTTATTTGAGACATATTTTTCCTTCTAGATATTGTTGAATCAAAACATAGATAATTAAGTTAACTCAGAATATTACTAAATCAAAAATCAAATAGTGTAAATAACATAATATATCCAATTCACTTTTATTTCATTTTATTTTTCAAAATTTTTCCAACAATTATGTTGCTTTTTTTTTAATAATGAAATTGAAATGGAATTGTGCAATTGAGGTAGTTTGCAGCTCCAATGGGAAGTAAAACTTAACGTGCTAGGCTAAAACGTGCAAAGTTGACAGTCCACACTTCTTTTTTTAATTACTATATAGAATTTATTTATTGAATCATCTTAAATAAATAGATATAGATGTTACCGGGACATGTCAAGAGCATCGCTGATATTTTGATAGTCAAAATACAAGATTAATTCTTTGAAATCAAATGAGTGACAAAAGTTTCAAGACGAAGATTATGGTTTCAAGAAAATTAATTATGGGCAACAAAGAACCTCTGAGTTATCGACTTAATTTACTTCTTATGTATCCTCTTAAGTTTCCTACACATTAAACTAGTCAAGATTGACTTATAATTAGATGTTAACTTCTTATGAATTAGGAGGTTGGATCCAAAACTGTCTAATAAAAAAACCTTGAATCCCCACTTCATAAATTTTTGAAATCTCCCATTTACAAATTTCTGAAATTTGTGGGCATAATGGCTCACTGAGAGGACCTACCTCATTGTTATAATGAATATGCAATGCTTCAATGACTGAGTGAAGTTAGGGGTGTTCACAGTGGTGCTTAGGCGCACTTTGGGAATGTGATAGAGGGTAAATGAGTTATCAATGAGTGGGGAGACTCCTGCATGAGTGTTGCGTTAGGCAAGTGAGCATGATAAAGCTAGGGGTGAACACTACATAAGGAAAGTGAGGGGAGATGAAGGTGGGTGAGCAGTGAGCATACGAGGAGAAAGGATGAGAGTGCAAGGGGTAAGCTCACAAGGGGCGAAAGGCGAGCACGTGAGGGGCAAGCGACGAGCGGTGAGCGTACGAGGAGAAAGGACGAGAGCGCAAGGGGTGAGCTCACAAGGGGCGAAAGGTGAGCATGTGAGGGGCAAGGAACAGGGTTCGTTTTGGCGAGCGCATGAATTGACTAGTATTTTATATAATTTCCATGTTATTGGGGTCTTTCTACAGAATTTAAAACCTTGTAAGCTCAAGCAAAAAACTCTTGGGGGCTCAAATGAAACTTCTAAAACTTCCAAAGTACACACAGATTTTTTTTTTGTCAAGGACTAGCTTAATATTTTTCAAAGGTGAAAAAAAAAGTTCATCAAGGGACAAGGAACAAGGATCCTGCGACTAACCATAGGGAGGTTAACGAGTTTTATCAAATCTTTTTTGGTCAAGATTATGAGCTAGGGCATAATTCTGTCGATCACAATGTGGTAGATGTTAAGGGGGAGAGTGACTGGTCATCCTCTACTACCTCAAATAGTGATCCTAAAGTTGAACATTAGCGGGAGAATAACCATATTGATAATCAGTTATAGGGTGACTAATTAAAAATATATAGAGCCCATTTCCTTCCCAGATCCAGTCACTTTATTTTCTCCAAGACAAGGTGATCGATGGAGCAAGCCACCACGAGGAGTCATTGGATTAAGCTTCGAATTACTAAGAGCTAGTCTTCGGGTGCCCTTTGATAATTCGATGGATGCTTGATGCTATGGGCATTACCCCTACCAAATTGTCAGCCAACGGGTGGAGACTTTTGATAGCATTTCAAAGTTTGTTCAAAAACACAGGTCTGGGTGATCCTACCACCAACTACGTTAAGTATATTTTTGTCATTCACCTATCGAACAGAGAGAAGATAGGTTATTATTATATATCCCAACAAGGGAAGATGGATGACCCTAATCACCTTTTTGACATTCCCTCCCATGTGAAAGAATGAAAATTTATACAATTTTGATATGGTGGTAGTTGGAAGTACCAAAAGGGTGCCCGTCCAAAGGGCGAGCAGTTGAGGTTTAGGAGGCGTTTGGACCAAACGCCTGATTTTATCTCAAAAAAAAAAAAGACTTACAAGAGGTATTCAAGCTACCCATCAGTTCAAAGAACGTGAATGATCTCATTGATCGGGAGCAACTAATCTGCCTTGGCTTGTCACCTCCCATACCCCTGGAAGGTAATCTTGATGATTGCTTTATGATCTTACCTTATTTAATTAAACATATATTCACTTTCTTATCAGTTTTATCTTTGTGCAAGTCTATTTCCTTTAAATCCTAACAAGAAGTAGTTTGCCCAGCTTAAAGCCAAGATGCGTCTTAGACCCTTTGCGAAGGACAGACCTAGTCCTTCCAAGAAGAAACGGAGTGGAAATCCTCAAACTCTTGGACCTTTAAAGAGAAAAGCTAGTGATCATAAGGAAACTCTTATAGAGAAGTCTGTGTCTGATAAGTTTATCTCCATTCAGCCTGTGGTTGAAGTAACAATCTCAAAGACCTCTGGAAGCAAGTTGCCTTCAAACTCTCAGCTATCTAGGCATTTTACCTTTGATAGTGTAGGTTTTCAAAGTGGCTCGACATGCGAAGACTCTATTCATGAATTGTCTCAAAGTGTCGTACGTTTCATGCCCACCAATGTCTTTTCTGAGAGTGAACTTACATATTTTGATGCAATTGCTGTCAGGATTGGCATCATACTTCAGGTTAGGTTCTACTAACTTCTTTTTTTAAACCTTTTAAAAGACATGCCTCATATGTTTTCCTCTCTATGTCTTTCTTTTTGTAGGCGATAGGTAATGAACACTTAAATATGTATGTTTAATAAGAGCTTAGTTCATCATATTGCATTAATAGTGTCATTAAATTTCTCAACTTAAGCATATTTGCGGTCTTTGCATCTTTGGAATTAACTTCCTCTTAATTTTGGTTTTATTATAGGTTTGGTAAAATGGGTATAACTTTCTATTTATAGATCAGAATGATGCAAATCTTAATGTTTTGGAAATCTGATTAAATTATCTACAAGATTACATTTCACAAGCATCATCAAATTCAGGCTCTTATTAGATAAAAAATGGGCTTGAAAGGAACCCATCTGCAGATTCGGCCCAGCCTAACCATGCCTCAATATTTTGACCATATCTCTCAGAATACGTATTCAAATCGTATGAATCAAGATGTTCTAGAAAGCTGAGAGAAATATCTACAACTTTCATGAAGACATGTGATTAAAAATCACAATAATTCAAGGTCAAAATCAGTGGTCAAAGTCAGTTCACCTAATTACCCCAATTGTCAAAGTTGGTGCATCTAATATTTGACAATTATTCCTTTGTAATTTGACAAGTTTGCCCTTGAATGTATCTATAAATAGAGATGCCTTGTGACCCATTAGGGCATCTTGGCCTTGCTGGGATCTTGTATTGTTTTTCTCTCTTGTTTTTTAATGTTATTAATGAATTTCCTTTTTCTTGCATTTTATGTTCTTTCTCTTATAATGTCTTGCTAATTTCTCTCTTGCAAAGGTGAAAGGGTGAAACCCTTGATATGAGAGTAAGGATTCTCTAACCCTTGGTATGTACTTAATAATCTTAATCTTGTATTGTTTATTTTATATGATTTATATTTATTTTCTTAATCAATCTTGATACCACTCATAAAGTGGAGGTCTTAATCCATTGTCGATAATCCTTGGCACATCAAATGCTTGGATCCTTTCTAGATGTTGTATGGTTCTTTCTTACCGACACGAATTTAGTTAGGAACCTTGATTTGTTGTAGACATATGGAGATTGGCACATTGGATGCTTGAACCCATTTACCAGAAGTGGTATAAATATTGGTAATGAAGCAAATATAATTCATATAACTAAATTGGGTTGTTTATCCTTATTTGAAATATCAAAGGTGGATCCCCTAACCTTAGCTCTCATTATTATTGTGTTAATTTCTCTTGTGTTATTCTCATTTTTATTTAAGAACTTGTTCTTTACTCATACTCGTTGATATTATCTTGCCATCTCTTGGAATCATCCATATCATATTTGCTTACTTATAGTTTGTAGCGCTTAAATTCCCTTCCTCGTGGATCGACCCCGGTCTTACCAGGTTTATTACTTCGACACTCCTATACTTGGGAGGCAATCCTTTTTTGGATATGTCAAGTTTTTGGTGCCGTTGCCGGGGAAGGTAAAATTTAGCGTGCAAAATTGTAAGTGTTCTCTTTTCTCATCTTAGATCTTAATTTCTTGTGTGTTCATCTTTTCTTCTCTTTCCGTCTCTCTTCCTTGCATGAAAATTTGGTCACAAACATCTAGTGGTAGACTTGTTAGAAAAATATCATCTTCCTTAGAAAACATGGCCGACAATCATGTGAAAATATTCACGGATGAAGGGGACAACCGTTCGCAACAAAATGATCAAAACCAACGAAGAACCCTCAAAGACTACATGAATCCGGTAAGGACTAGTGCACCATCTTGTGTAGTTTCTCCTCCAGATTCAATCCATGTCAATTTCAAACCAAGTTTTGTTCGACTTCTACCCACTTTTCATGGCCTTGACATGAAGAACCCATATTCGCACTTAAAACTCTTTGAAGAGGTATGTAGCTCCTACACTGACCCAAATTATAGCATAAACACCATTAGATTAAAGCTTTTTTCTTTTTCTTTAAAAGATAAAGCTAGAACATGGCTGCAAAATTTGAGGTCGAATTTCATCAGTTCATGGGATGAGATGAAACAACAATTTTTGAAAAAAATTTTTCCTGCCCATAGAACAAATTCTCTTAAAAGACAAATTTCTGATTTCTCTCAAAAACAAGGGGAAACCCTTTACCAATGTTGGGATAGGTATAAGGAACTACTTAATACATGTCCTCACCATGGTTTTGAAACTTGGAGAATAGTTGTACACTTCTATGAAGGGTTAACACCTCAAGATAGGCAACTAGTAGAATTAATGTGTAATGGAGAATTTAAAGAAAAAGACCCTGAGGAAGCACTTGACTTCCTAGATTCCTTGGTAGAAAAGGCACAAAATTAGGACACTGCTGTCACCTATGAGGTACGAAGCAAGACCCCAACCTCGACAACCAATAGAGGTATTTACAACCTTAGGGAAGACCATGACCTTCAAGCCAAATATGTATCCCTAGCTAGAAAAGTCGAGGCTTTAGAAATGAAAAAGAGTGGTCAATTAAATTCTATTCAAGAAAATGTCTGTATCATTTGTGATGACAATGACCAATCTACTGATGATTGTCCAACTTTGCCTGCCTTTAGGGAATGTCTCCATGAGCAAGTCAATGCCTTGAATACTTTCAAAAGGCCAAACCACAACCCAGACTCTCAAACCTACAATCCTGGTTGGAGAAATCATCCAAATTTTAGTTGGAAAAATGATAATCATGCACAATCTTCACAAGTCCCTTTTCAAATACGACAAAATTTTCAAAATTCTCATGATCATACATATGCTCTGACACATCCGAAAAAAGGATTGTCTCCCAAGTATAGGAGTGTCAAAGTAATAAACCCAGTAAGACCGGGGTCGATCCACGAGGAAGGGAATTTAAGCGCTACAAATTATAAGCTAAACAATTATGATATGAATAATTCAAAGATGTGACAAGAAAATATCAACAATAGATAAGAATAATTAAAATACGCAAATCAAATGAATTAACACACTAATAATGAGAGCTAAGGTTAGGGGATCCGCCCTTGATATTTCGAATAAGGATAAACGACCAATTTTAGTTATATGAGTTATATTTGCTTCGTTACCAATATTTATACCACTTCTTGTAAATGGGTTCAAGCATCCAATGTGCCAATCACCGTATGTCTACAACAAATCAAGGTTCTGAACTAGATTTGTGTCGGTAAGGAAGAACCTTACGACATCTAGAAAGGATCCAAGCATTTGATGTGCCAAGGATTATCGACAATGGATCAAGACCTCCACTTTACGAGTGGTGTCAAGATTGATTAAGAAAATAAATATAAATCATATAAATAACATAAGATTATGATTATTAAGCACATATTAAGGGTTAGAGAATCCTTACTCTCATATCAAGGGTTTCACCCTTTCACCTTAGTAAGAGAGAAATTAGAAAGACATTATAAGAGAAAGAGAACAAATTGCAAGAAAATGAGAATTCATTAATAACATTAAAACACAAGAGATAAACACAATATAAGATCCTAGCCAAGGCCAAGATATTCCAGGCAAGGCCAAGATGATCCAGCCAAGGCCAAGATGTTCCTAATGGGTCACAAGGCACCTCTATTTATAGATACATTCAGGGGCAAACTTGTCAAATTACAAAGGAATAATTGTCAAATATTAGATGCACCAACTTTGACAATTAGGGTAATTAGGTGAGCCGAGTTTAACCACCAATTTTGACCTTGAATTATTGTGAATTTTAATCACATGTCTTCATGAAAGTAGTAGATATTTCTCTCAGATTTCTAGAACATCTTGATTCATACGATTTGGATACGTATTTTGAGAGATATGGTCAATATACGGAGGCATGGTCAGGTTGGACCGAGACTGTAGATGGGTTCACTTCCAGCCCAATTTTGGTCCACTAAGAGCCCGAATTTGATGATATTTGTGAAATGCAATCTTGTAGATAATTGAATTATCTTTCCAAGACATTAATATTTGCATCATTCTGATCTATAAATAGAAAGTTATGCTCATTTTACCGAACATACATCAAAACCGAAATTAAGAGAAAGTTAATTCAAAGGATGTAAAGACTACAAATATGCTTAAGTTAAGGAGTTTAATGACACTATTAATGCAATATGATGAATTAAACTCTTATTAAGCATACATATTTAAGTGTTCATCATGCTCCTCCTCCTAGGAATGACTTTGAAGAAACATTGCATTCATTCATTACAAAGCAAGAGACTTTTAATAGTCAAACTGCTCAAACATTAGCAAATTTGTCAGAAACTCTTGCGAAATTTGCATCTACATTTAGCATCCAAGAGAATGGAAAATTTCCTTCTCAAACATTGCAAAACCCCAAAGATCAATCTAACTTAAATGCATGGAGTTCAAATAACCATTATTTTGACCAAGCCAAGTCAGTCATGACCCTTCGCAATGGTAAGGTTGTTGAAAAACATATTCCTAACCCTTGTGAGAAAGAAGAAGAATCGATCTCTAAAGGGCAGGAAGAGGTTGCCAAACCAACACCTAGCGAAGAGTAAACCAAATCCTCATCTGTGCCTCCATTTCCTCAAGCATTAACTACACAAGAGAAGCCAACTCACAATTCTGAAATCTTTGAAATTTTCAAACAGGTAAAGGTCAACATTCCCTTTGCTTGATGTAATCAAACAGGTACCTTCTTACGTAAAATTTTTGAAAGACTTGTGAACTGTGAAAAGAAAACTGAATGTGAAAAAGAACGTCTTTCTAGTAGAGTAGGTAAGTGCTATTCTTCAAAATAATAATACAGTGAAATATAAGGATCCAGGTTGTCCTACAATTTCATGTGTTATTGGAGACCATAAAATTGAACAAGCTTTACTTGATCTTGGTGCTAGTGTGAATTTGCTTCCATACTCGGTTTTTCAAAAACTCAATCTAGGTGAGTTAAAACCACTTCTGTGACTCTTTTGCTTGCTGATAGATCAATTAAAGTACCAAGAGGAGTAGTAGAAGATGTATTAGTTCAAGTCGATAAATTCATTTACCCAGTGGATTTTATCGTCTTGGACACACAACCAGTAGAAGTAAGCAATTCAATTCCTGTTATTTTAGGGCGTCCATTTCTAGCTACCTCTAATGCTTTGATTAATTGCAGGAATGGAGTCATGAAGCTATCATTTGGGAACATGACATTGGAACTTAATGTTTTTAATATGTGCAAACAACCAAATGAAGAAGAAGATGAAATTGACGAGGCCAATGTAATTGAATCTATTGTGGAAGATCACATCCAAAAAGGGAGTTCTTCTGACCCTTTAGAAACTTGTCTAGTGAATTCATTAGAATCAAGTATGGAACTAGAGTCTGATCTTTCTTATATATGTTCTTTATTGGATTGTGCACAGGTGATGGAAAAAGGCTCAAAATCAAGATTTAAAGAATTGGGGCAAATGAATGAAAGCAAGGAAGAGGAAGCTCCCAAGTTAGAATTGAAGCCCTTACCTGAAGGACTGAAATATGCATATCTTGGGGAGAATCAGATATATCCGGTGGTAATTTCTTTATCCCTCACATGCGAGCAACAAGGTAAGTTGATAGAAGTGCTTAAAAGGCATAAAAATGCAATCGGGTGGACTTTAAAAGATATAAAAGGCATTAACCCTTTAATTTGCACACATCGAATACATTTAGAGGAAAATGCCAAAACATCCCAACAACCTCAAAGAAGATTAAATCCACATATGAAAGAGGTTATTAGGGCTGAAGTTCTTAAACTACTTGATGTGGGAATTATCTACCCTATTTCTGATAGCAAGTGGGTAAGCCCTACACAAGTAGTACCTAAGAAATCTGGCATTACAGTAGTTAAAAATGAAAAGGGGGAATCATTGCCAACCAGAGTCTCATCTAGTTGGAGGATGTGCATTCATTATAGAAAATTAAATGTTGTCACCAGAAAAGACCATTTTCTCTTACCATTTCTTGACCAAATTCTTGAAAGAGTAGCAGGGCACTCCTACTATTACTTTCTTGATGGATACTCAGGCTATTACCAAATTCCCATTGCACTTGAAGACCAAGAAAAGACCACATTCACGTGCCCCTTCGACACTTTTGCATTTAGGAGAATGCCTTTCGGACTTTGTAATGCCCCAGTCACTTTTCAAAGATGCATGTTAAGCATTTTCAGTGACATGGTTGAGCATTGTTTAGAAGTTTTCATGGATGATTTAACTGTCTTTGGAAACTCTTTTGATAATTGTCTTGAAAATTTAGAAAAAATCCTAAAAAGGTGTGTGGAAAAAGGTCTTATTTTGAATTGGGAAAAATGCCATTATATGGTCACTTCGGGAATTGTCTTAGGCCATGTGGTGTCTTCTAAGGGAATTGAAGTTGACAAAGCAAAAATGAAATTAATTTCCCATTTGCCTCCACCAAAAACAGTCAAAGAGGTTCGTTCATTCTTAGGGCATGCTGGATTTTATAGGAGGTACATAAGAAATTTTAGTGCTATATCTAAACCTCTTTGTAACCTCTTAATAAAAGACACTTCTTTTGAATGGACTCAATAATGTCAAAATGCCCTTGATAAATTTATTGGACTTTTAACAACTGCTCCAATTATGCAATCTCCTGATTGGTCCTTGCCTTTTGAATTGATGTGTGATGCAAGTGACTATGCCGTTGGTGCTATCTTAGGACAAAGAAAAGAAGGTAAGCCTTATGTCATATACTATGCAAGTAGGACTTTAAATGATGCGCAAATGAATTACACAACAACTGAAAAAGAACTACGTACAGTAGTATTTGCATTGGACAAATTTCGTTCTTATTTGATTGATTCTCCCACAATTGTTTACACTGACCATGCAGCTGTGAGATATTTAATGTCTAAACAGGATGCAAAACCTAGATTTATACGGTAGATCTTATTGCTCCAAGAATTCAACATCACAATAAAGGATAAGAAAGGAGCCGAAAATGTCGTTGCTGATCATCTTTCAAGACTAACGACAGAGACATTAATTGAAACTTCACCTATCAATGATTCTTTTCCTGATGAATTTTTATTTTCCGTTGCTGCTGTACCTTGGTTTGCTAACATTGTAAATTTTCTTGCGACAAAGAAAATGCCACCTCATTGGAATGCTCAAGACAAAAGAAAATTTTTAACTGAGGTAAAAAATTTTTACTGGGATGATCCGTAACTTTTCAAATATTGTCCGGATCAAATAATAAGAAGATGCATACCCGACAATGAGGTAAGTAGTGTCATTAACTTTTGTCATTTCGAAGCATGTGGCGGACATTTTTTATCTAGAAAAACAGCTGCTAAGATCTTACAATGTGGATTTTATTGGCCCACCTTATTTAAGGATGCACATGCACCTTTTGCACAAACGTGTGAAAATTGTCAAAAATTGGGATCTATTTCAAAAAGAAACATGATGCCCTTAAATCCCATTCTTGTCGTTGAAATCTTTGACTGTTGGGGTATTGATTTTATGGGACCTTTTCCACCGTCATTTGATTTTGTGTACATCCTTATTGCAGTAGACTATGTTTCAAAATGGGTCGAGGCAATTCCATGTCGAAACAATGATCACAAAACAGTTGTCAAATTCTTGAAAAGAATATCTTGAGTAGATTTGGAATTCCTCGAGCCATTATTAGTGATGGGGGTACACATTTTTGTAACAAACCATTTGAAACTTTAATGAAGAAATATGGAATAACCCATAAAATTTTCTACACCTTATCACCCACAAACAAGTGGACAAGTTGAACTTGCTAATAGGGAGATAAAACAGATTTTAGAAAAAACGGTTAACCCAAATCGCAAAGATTGGTCCTTAAGACTTAATGATGCACTTTGGGCTTACCGAACTGCTTTCAAAACATCATTAGGAATGTCTCCTTATAGATTAGTTTATGAAAAACCTTGTCACTTGCCTGTGAAAATTGAGCATAAAGCTTATTGGGCCATTAAAACATTTAATACAAACTTGAATGATGCTTACAAGTTACGTAAACTCCAACTGAGTAAACTTGAAGAAATCAAGAATGAGGCTTATGAAAATTCTAAAATCTACAAAGAAAAAATAAGGTTTTTCATGACAAATCCATTGTTAGAAAATCTTTTGAACCTTCACAAAAAGTTCTTTTGTATGATTCAAGATTTCATTTGTTTCCTGGTAAACTTCGGTCTCGTTGGACTGGGCCTTTCATTGTTAAAAATGTTTTTCCTCATGGAGCAGTTGAAATCGAGAACCCAAAGAATGGTAATGTGTTTAAAGTTAATGGATAATGGTTAAAACTATTCTTTGAAAATTTTGACCAAAATGAAGAGTCCATTGCTTTAGTCGATCATTTGTAAGGATTGATATTTCCCGGTCAAGTGGCGGATACGGTACTCCGTGACTTTTAAAGTCGATTTTTCAGTTCCCTAAAAATTGTTGCTCACCTTGCATTCATTTTCCTTTCTTTTCTCGCATTTTCACATGGACACCATTCTCTCAAATCTGCACAAACATTTTCCCTCTCTTCCTCCAAATGATTTACTTAAAATTTACAAAGCTCGCGCAGAAAGAGTAAGGATGTTGATGCGCAAGGGTATGCCTGTCAAAAGAAGATGGTTAATTGAAGCCAATGTTTGATTTTCTTATGAATTTTCAGATAATCTTGTTTCTCACATGCCAGGTATGGGAAAAAGCTCTTATGCCAAAAAGCAAAAAGCGAAAAGGTTACAAGTTTGTCCCAAATGTGCAAGATGGACTTGTAACCAGCATTGCCGCTCCTTGGGATATTTGTCTAATAATCGAGAGGATAAACTACAGTTCATCAAGAATGGACTGAGTAGGGAGTCTTTGGATGATATCCGAGTGACTCTTGAGACGCATTCTTGTGGACTTGTGCAGCGTGAAATTTTTAAATTATGGACACAATTCCGAGATGAGCAGGAACGCTATAGTCTTGGGAATCTGACTCAAAACGACCCTGTTTGCCAGTTTATAAGAAAACTGGATGGGAAGCATATCCCCAACTCATAAAAGGTGTTTAAGCCGTTTCTGGACGTAAAACCAGAGGAAGATGTGAGCCACAGTCACAACTACCTGTACATATGCATGCGTGCCATCATTTTTGAATTTTAATATCTCATAGCTGTCATTTTTGAATTTGTATCTTTTGTTTGACTTATGGTGTCTCATTTCATCATCTTTTTTTGAGTTTTTATGCATTATTGTCAACTTTTTCAACAAACAACCGAGCTACATATATAGATGTAATCATTAGCATACCTTTTTGCACTCCATAAATACCACATCTCTTGTTTTCTTCTTCACACATAGTTAGAGAGTTGCATAAACATGGAGGGAACTTCAAAACGTCAAATCCAAAAGATATGTGTATTCTATGGATCACGACTGGGTAAAAGTGAAGAGTTTGTCAAGGCAGCAAATTATCTTGGTAGACTACTGGCTGAAAGAAAGATTCATGTGGTTTATGGGGGAGGTAGCCTCGGGTTAATGGGTTGTGTGTCAAGAGCTGCACGCGTAGGAGATAGTCAAGTTTTAGAAGTTATTCCTAAAGCTTTGGCTATAGAAAGCATTGTTAGAAAAACGGTTGGGCATGAGTTACAAGTCTCCTCTATGCATGAACGTATGGCACATATGCTCATCAATTCATATGCTTTTATTGCTTTACCAGGTGGCTTTGGTACTCTCGAAGAAATTTTTCAAATTGCCTCTTGGGCCCAACTGAATCTCTATCAAAAACCTATAGGTTTGTTGAATGTTAACAATTTCTTTGATCCTTTAATAAGTTTTGTTGATACAGCTGTGGAACAAAATTTTATCCCTCATTCGGCGAGATAGATCCTTGTTTCTGCCACTTCTGCTGGTGAGTTACTCGACAAATTACAAGCAGTTGAGTATGAACCTGACCCAGCTAGTACTTAAATTAATTGGTCAAGAGGGCAAAACAAAAAGTGCAAATTGGATCTGAATCTCCGTTTGTAATTTTTTTCTTTTCTTGTCTTTTATTTTTAGCATTTTATAAGTCTTTCAGGTCATCTCTCTTGAATAACAGAAGCTTCAGGTAATGTCTCCTATACTTTATCTCTCTACATTTAAACATTGAGGACAATGTTTCGTTTGATTGTGGGGAAGGATAGTAAACATAAGTATGTTTTGAATTTTCTTTTTCTTGAAAAAAAAAAAAGCGAGTTAGTAATTAGATTCAGAGTGCGGCGTAAGGAGTTCAAATCCTCTTCAAACGCATTCTGGGTCAGGAATGGCAGAGTAAGGAGGACCAGTTTGAACTCTTGAAACCTATTATAATCAATTTGTCATTTTATTTTGATTTTGTGAACTCATTTTAGCTAACTTGATATTATTTAGTCTTGATTTTTGAATTTTATAACAATGAGGTCTTATTCATTTCACTTTGAATTATTCAAATCTATGAACTCTCATAACATTATCATTTAATAAACTGTGTGCTTATGTACTCATTAAGCAAGTATTCATGAACCTTTCTTCACACACACACATACCTTGATGCATGATTGTGGGTGGCGAAATGAAATGTTGTAATATTTGAGTTCTTTTGTTTTGTTTAGGATAACAACACAAAGGAAGGGGAAAGTGTAAAAAAAAAAAGAAAAAAGAAAAAAAAAGTGAAAAAAAAGAGAGAAAGCAATTGTGGATAAGTTTGGTCTCGTAGCCTCCTTAATTCGAGCAATTAAGCCCGAGGGGTGCCTCAATACCTAATACCCTAAGACCAACTGGTTTGGGAGCTATTGGCTCAAAGCTCGTTACATGGATTAAGGAGAAAGCTTAATGGGATTGAACATTATACTATTCACAAGTTGCAAAGCAAAAATAAAGCATCGGTAACCCGAGTCGTTAAGCTCGTAGGGGTGTCTTAACACCTAATACCCTAAGGCCAACTATTCTGGGAGTCATTAGCCTAAGGCTCGCTAAAGATGCGTTCCTCCAAAAAAAAAGGAAAGAAAGAAAAAAAAAAGAAGAAGAAAAATAATATATATATATATATATATATATATATATATATATATATATATATATATATAAAATGAATAAATGCCCCCTACCTAAGGTTGTTAGCCTTAACAAATATTAGAACCGATATGGCTTCTTTCTAATAAGCCCCATAGTCATGTGTCGACTGAGCACAAAAAGAAGGTTTATTATATCTTGACTGAAGGTACATGAGTCATAAAAAAAAACGGTTGAGAGTTTGTTTATTTGGATAAAATCAAGGAGAGTGCAATAATGACCACCTTGGATGTAAAATTCTATAAATCACTTCTAAATAATAACACTTTAATTGCTAGGGACTAGCAATAAGCTGGTTGGGGGTGTGATGAACACTTAAATATGTATGTTTAATAAGAGCTTAGTTCATCATATTGCATTAATAGTGTCATTAAATTCCTCAACTTAAGAATATTTGTAGTCTTTGCATCTTTGGAATTAACTTCCTCTTAATTTTGGTTTTGTTACAGATTCGGTAAAATGGGCATAACTTTCTATTTATAGATCAGAATGGTTCAAATCTTAATGTTTTGGAAAGCTGCTTAAATTATCTACAAGATTTCATGTCAAAGCATCATCAAATTCGGGCTTTTAGTGGACCAAAAATGGGCTTGAAAGGAACCCATCTGTAGATTCGACCCAGCCTGACTATGCCTCAGTATTTTGATCATATCTCTCAGAATACGTATCCAAATCGTATGAATCAAGATGTTCTAGAAAGCTGAGAGAAATATCTACAACTTTCATGAAGACATGTGATTCAAATTCATAATAATTCAAGGTCAAAATTGATGGTTAAAGTCAGTTCACCTAATTACCCCAATTGTCAAAGTTGGTGCATCTAATATTTGACAATTATTCCTTTGTAATTTGACAAGTTTGCCCTTGAATGTATCTATAAATAGAGGTGCCTTGTGACTCATTAGGGCATCTTGGCCTTGCTGGGATCTTGTATTGTTTTTCTCTCTTGTATTTTAATGTTATTAATGAATTTTCTTTTTCTTGCATTTTGTGTTCTTTCTCTTATAATGTCTTGCTAATTTCTCTCTTGCTAAGGTGAAAGGGTGAAACCCTTGATATGAGAGTAAGGATTCTCTAACCCTTGGTATGTGCTTAATAATCATAATCTTGTGTTGTTTATTTTATATGATTTATATTTATTTTCTTAATCAATCTTGATACCACTTGTAAAGTGGAGGTCTTGATCTATTGTCGACAATCCTTGGCACATCAAATGCTTGGATCCTTTCTAGATATTGTATGGTTCTTTCTTACCGACACGAATCTAGTTAGGAACCTTGATTTATTGTAGACATATGGAGATTGGCACATTGGATGCTTGAACCCATTTACCAGAAGTGGTATAAATATTGGTAATGAAGCAAATATAATTCATATAACTAAATTGGGTTGTTCATCCTTATTTGAAATATCAAAGGCGGATCCCCTAACCTTAGCTCTCATTATTATTGTGTTAATTTCTCTTGTGTTATTCTCATTTTTATTTGAGAACTTGTTCTTTACTCATACTCGTTGATATTATCTTGCCATCCCTTGGAATCATCCATATCATATTTACTTACTTATAGTTTGTAGCGCTTAAATTCCCTTCTTCGTGGATCGACCCCGGTCTGACCGGGTTTATTACTTCGACACTCCTATACTTGGGAGGCAATCCTTTTTCGGATGTGTCAATAGGACCCCTAGCTCAAAGAAAGTCTACTCACCAATCTTTTAAAGGAGGTCAATCATCCCACTTATGAGGTTTCTGAATGGAAAGACAAACATCAAGTCTGCCTTGACAATTTTACTGAAATAGAGAGAAAGATGGCAAAGATGAAACAAATAGGGAAAATGAAAGCGGACTTGTCTGAAGGTAAGAAGGAGGCAGCTATTCAGTATAAAAAGGCAAATAATCTTAGTCAAGAACTTTAGGAGAGGATTGTTACTGAGCAAAATAGGATTAAGAAGGCAATTGCTCGCTTTCGTAGGGGTCGTATTTACCAGCAAGCTATGAAACATTCTTATATTGATAGGGTTAATGGCATAAATGGTTCCATGATTGCTACCTAGAGATTGATCAGTCTCCCATAGCTGAAGAGTTAAACTTGATGGCAGATTCTATCCCGACAGTAAACTCTGATCTTGAACAATTCCATCGATTCATACTAAAAGATGAGGATTATGAGTCAACATTGGACACAGCAGCTTGGGAAGCCAAGCAAGGAGAATCTACCTTATCATCTTCAGATGAAGAGGGAGATGATAAGGCCACTTCTTAGAAGTAGTCAGAGTTCTTTCAACTAGGTATATGCTTATCTATATGGAATAATCATATTAAGACGGTTTTCTAAGCCTTGACTTTATCTCTCATTGTTTTTGTTTTTAGTTTAATAATATAGGTGATGATTTGACCTTACTTGGACTATATGGGTGGCGATCTTTTGCTAATTTTGAAACAATAAGAACTCTTAAAACTTTTCCTAGTGTTCTACTTTTTTGCTCCTTTCATCTTCTGTGCATGCTTGTAACTTGATCGTAAATAAGCTTTAAGGATAAACAAATTGTAATATGATGAATCGAGTAATTTATTGGTAATCTCTTATGTACATATGGGTCTCCTTATGGGAGTTATTACACATGTATAAGTCTCTAGTAGGAGTTATTACATATATAAAGAGTATGGATAATACTTTTTTAAGTGCTCAACATTCTATGGATGACGAAATAACCTCCTATCCATGGTGACCAGTCTTTAGGTGCTTGGTTGGATGACCGCTTTGACTCGATAAGATCCTTCCCAATTAGGCCTCAATGCTCCATCAGTGAGATCTCGAGTGTTTTGTAGGACTTGCCTCAAAACAAGATCCCCCTCTTGGAAGGATTGGTGCTTAACTTTAATGTTAAAATGTCAAGCAACCCTCTCTTGGTAAGCAGTAACTTTTATACTGGTGAGATCTCTTTCCTCCGTAAGATCCAAGTTGAGTTGAAGGGCTTCATGATTACGCTGTTCACTACATCCTTCAATACGAGGTGATGGAAGACCAATCTTAACGGGAACAACTGCTTTTGAGCCAAATGCTAAAGAGTATGGGGCTGCCCCTGTTGTTGTGTGGGTAATGGTTCGGTATGCCCAAAGTACTTGTGAAAGTTCCTCTAGCCATGCACCTTTCCTAGCATCTAATTTAGTCTTAATGAGGTATTTAATAGTTTTATTAACAGCCTCCACCTGACCGTTTGCCTGAGTGTAAGTTGGAGAGGAAAAGCATAAAGAGATGTTCAATTCCTTACAGAAGTTTCTAAAATTTGAGTTATCGAATTGCTTGTCATTGTTTGTAATGATGGTGTAAGAAATACCAAACATATAGATAATTGACCTCTTTACAAAGTCTGTGGTCTTATTTTCAATAATTAATGTGAGGGGTTCAGCTTCCGCCCACTTAGTGAAATAATCAATAGCAACAATAGCATATTTAACATGTCCTTTACCCATTGGAAGAGGTTCAATAAGGTCTAGTCCCCATTGGACAAATGGCCATACGGCCACTATCGGCGTCATGTTCTAAAGAGCTTTCCTTGGAATATTTGCATATTTTTGTGCTTGTCACACTTAGCTGAAAATGCCTTAGCATCCTTCTTCATGGTCAGCCAGTAGTATCCTTGCCTGATATATTTATAAGCTAGAGATTGACCACTAGAATGGTTACCACATATTCCTTCATGGATTTCTCTAAGAATATAGTTAGCTTCTTGTAGACGAAGACATTTCAAAAGAGGAAGGCTGAATCCTCTTCTGTAGAGAACTCTATTAATCATGGTGTACCTTGATGCTCTCCCCCTTACCTTGATTGCCTCATTTTGGTCAGCTAGGAGTTCCCCTGTTTCTAGGAATTTAATGATAGGGTCCATCCAGCACAGGCTACCATTTATAACCATTGTTCTTTTTTGTGAAAGTTCATACTTTGATATACTGGGAGACTCTAGGATGACCATTTGAAAGACAGTTGGTAGAAAGAGGTCTATCCTAGAGGCAATTCTTACTAAACTATCAAGCTTTGAATTCTCCAACCTTGGGACTCTTATGATGTCAAACCCTATAAAACTGCGAAGAAAGAAATTAACTCTATCCAAGTAAGCCATCATGGTAGAGCCTTTTACTTGATAGTCTCTGCGGATTTGGTTAACCACTAATTAGGAATCGCTATGGATTGCAATCTCTTCAACTCCAAGGGCAACTACCAACCTAAGTCCTCCAAGGAAAGCTTCATACTCTACGACATTATTGTTAGCTTTAAAATTAAAACATAAGGCCATAAAAACTTCTACCCCTTCTGGGGTTGACAAAATCAAGACAACTCCACTACTAATCTTATTAGATGACCCTTCTACGAGTAAGACCCCATGCCTTTTGTAGATCTATTTTCATAGACATTGATCGATCATTTGATTTCATCGTCTCTTCATCCGCCTTAACTTCACTACCTAAAAACTCTGCAATGAAGTCAGCGACCGCTTGTCTTTTGATAGATGGTCTGCAATATAATGTATGTCAAACTCTTCTAACTCAATAGACCACTTGATGAGTCTTCCAGAAAGCTTTAAACGATAGAGGACTTGTCGTAAAGGATTATCAGTTGGCACCATAACGGTGCTGCTTGAAAATATGGGAGAAGCTTCCGTACAACAACAACTAGGGTGAGAGCAAGCTTCTCCATAGGAGGGTACCGACCTTCAACATCTGTCAAAGCCTTACTCACATAATAGACTGGCCTCTGGATTCCCTAATCCTCACGGATAAGAGTTACACTAACTGTATATGCAGAGACTGCTAGATACAGAAAGAGTGATTCCCCCATAATTGGTTTGGAGAGGAGAGGAGGACAACCTAAGTACCTCTTAAGTTATAGGAAAGCATTATCACACTCACTTGTCCATTCAAATTGCTTACACTTCCTTAAAGCTTTAAAGAAAGGGTGGCATTTGTCGGTCGCCTTTGAAATGAAGCGATCTAAGATGACAACTCGTCTAATGAGAACTTGTATTCAAGTCGTAGAAGTGCTTGGATTTTCTCAGGATTGGCCTTTATTCCCCTTTGGGTGAAATAAACCCTAAAAACTTTCTAGAGACACCCCAAAAGCATATTTGGTGGGATTCAGCTTCACATTGTGTTTTCGGAAGATGTCAAAAGTTGTTAGAAGGTCGTCTACATGGGATCTGACATCCATACTCTTGGTAAGCATATCATTGACATAAACTTCCATGGTATTTCCTAGGAGAGGAGTGAACATGGAGTTCACTAACTGTTGATAGGTTGCTCCAGCATTTTTAAGTCCAAAAGGCATTATTCGGTAACAGTACAACCCTCTATCTTTGATGAAGCCTATTTTTTTCTAATCTTTTAAGTACATTGGAATCTAGTTATAACCAGAATAAGCATTTATGAAGCTCAGCAATTGGTGGCCAGTTGTGGCATCAATTAGTTGGTCTATCCTAGGGAATGGAAAGCTATCTTTTGGGCAGTACTTGTTCAAATCTTTGAAGTTTATGCAAACGCGCCATTTTTCATTAGCTTTTTTCACCAGTACTACATTGGAGAGCCACTCAGGGTAGTTTACTTCTCAAATCATTCCACTTGTCAAAAGCTTTTCTACTTCCAAGGCAATCACCTTTGAACATTCCAGGGCTTGGGACCTTCTTTTTTGTCTAATGGTTTGAGCTTGACATTAAGGCGATGAATAGCTATATTTGGGTCTATTTCTGGCATGTCTTCATGAGACCATACAAAAACGTCACTGTATTCTCAGAGAAAACCAATCAATCTATCTTTGATTGGTGTAGAAAGACTGTTACCTACCTTCCTCATATTTTCTAAATTATCCAAATAGATGAGGACATCATCCATTCCTTTCATTAGAATTGCAGATTCCCCTTTCATAAGGTCTCGTGGATCCAAACTTTCCATCCCTTTGGAAGGTTCTCCTCCAATCATCATTAGCTTATGCGCCTTTTCTTTGAAAGCCATGTTGTAGCATTCTCGAGAGGTTCGTTGTTCACCTCTAACTTCTCCTATCCTCGAAGGCGTTGAAAACTTCAAGATATGATGATAGATACCCATTACTGCTTTGAAGTCATAAAGTGATGGTCATCCAAGAATGGTGCTATAAACACCTAGATGATCTACCACGAGAAAATTTACCATCTTAGTTGTCTGTAGGGAGCCTTCTCGCAAGGTCACAGGTAACGAAATTATTCCTTCAGGAAAAACACTTCCTCCAGCGAATCCTATTAGAGAAGTTTAAATGCCTCTCATATCTCTACGGTTAAGACCTAGTCGATCAAATGCATCCAATGATATTATGTCAACTGAGCTCCCATTATCAATCAATACTCTTTTTAACCTTTTATTGGCTATAATTACTGTGAGGACCAAGGTATCACAATGAGGATGATGGATACCCTGTGCATCTTGAGATGAAAAGAGATAACGTCATGATCCCTAGCATTGGTAGAGGAAGCCGTCAGGTCGACTTCATGGCGAAGGAGGTCATACTTGCCTTCCTAGCCAAGTGCCTTCAGGCCTGGGTACTTAGACTAGCCATTATTCCCTCAAAAATCGTGGCTACTTCTTCTAATGGTTCTTTCCCTTTGTCATTCTTGCTAGATAGTTCAGGGGGGCGATAAATATATTCTTGTAGCTTGCCTTTCTTGATAAGACCCTCAATTTGTTTCCTAAGTTAAAAGCAATCCACAGTGTTATGACTATGAGCCCAGTGGAAATGATAAAACTTTCTCTTATCTCTTGCTCTTGGATTTGACCATAAAGGGGCAGGTTCTTTCAGTAGTCTCTTATCTTTGATTTCTTTTAAGATATCTTGCTGTGGCATGTTAAGTAGTGTCAAAGTACGGTGCTCTTTAAAGTGTCGATCATGATGCTCTTGGCGGGATTGGGTGGATGACCCTTGCAACAAGAGACAATCATTTCTAAATGTATCTCGCACAGCCCGTCGGTGAGGTTGACCTCCAATTTCTATTGCGATGTTCTCTCCTATGATTGTCATATGACTGTCCATCTATAAGTGAGGAATTAGGCATCATCGGAGTCTGCTTAGGGTAATTTGCTTGATAAATTTTCTCTGCATCGGCATGCTAGAAACCCTTTCCACTACTTCTTGGTACGTGCATGGGAGGTTAACAGAGAATTTCCATGCTAAAGAGAGTTCCCCTTTGATTCCTTGGACCAAACCTTACATAGCATAACCATCATTAAATTGATTCATTCGAGCGACCTCCTGCTGATACCTATCTACAAATGCATTGAGCGATTCATTACAACCCTGCTTGATTGAAAGGAGGCTCTATGCTGGTCGGCTTCTATTTTTTATGTTGCTAAAGTGTGTGAGAAAACTACGATCAAGCTTATCAAAGCTGGAGATGGATAAGGCTGGTAACTTCCTATACCACTACTTAGCTGATCCTCCAAGGGTAAGAGAGAAAGTTCTACACATTATTTCCCCTGAGACTCCTTGTATCTCCATATGAGAAACAAAAGAGTCTAAATACTCTCGGGGGTCAATCGTCCCTTGGTAAAGTTCAAGTTGTGGCATCTGAAATTCGTACAGGTATCTTTCCCTAAGAATATCTTCAGCAAAGGGTGACTCCCGTTGTGGATTACCATTCTCTTCTCTTCCCGAATGCTTAAGCAATTTCTCTAGTTTATGAATTTTTTCATCCATTTCTCGCTTGAACTCCCCATAATGATTATATGATGTTTCCTCTTCTAAGATATCCATTGGAATAACATCTGGGCGATAATCCTTACTTCTAGGTGGTGAGCTAGGATGATTTCTTTTTTACCGGAAGTTGCCCGTTGAAGGGTAAGAACCATGATAAGAATAGGCTGGTTGATCAACATTACTTCCTCTTGGTCCCTGCTCGACACTTGTATGACGCTTTTTGTTCAAAGAGTGACAAAGGTCTACTGTTGCCAATCGTTGTTCAGATATGACAAGTGGAGGAGGGGGAATCTTTGGACGACCATCTCCTCCCTGAACAATAGGATGGGAAAGATTTGGTTGAATGACTTGTTAGAGAGATAATCGAGTGGTTTGGGCAACCAGGTCAGCATGTCCACCGACATCAGTTAGGACATTAGCTACTATCATAGCATTCTTCGGGGTGTTTCTGACAGCATTTCCAGCCTGTTGAGTACTTTGTCCAAAAGCTTGGTTGAACGTGGTCACCATATGGTTCATTTGTTCACCAAAATTTTGCATGGTGTGCTCCATGGTAGTTAATCGACTTGTCTTGCCTTTCTTCAGTCTCTTAGGTGGAAGTCGGGGTTGCTTGGGTTAAGGGCCATCCCAGAGAATATTACTAAAGCCCTCCTAGTATCAACTACCCTTCGGCATCGGGGAGGAGGTTCTACCTCAATTTCTTTATCAAACTCTTGGGAGGTTGAGTGTTAGGATACGTGACTCATGATGTGTGTGATTATGTTTGGATGGGAGTAACAACTAAGGAGACTTAGATTGTCCTTTCCCATAGACAGTGCCAACTATGATGCACGATTTCTAGATGGTCAGAAAGCGGGTTGAAGCTTGAGTTGTACGTTGGGTCTAATCCTGAGAACAAAGAAAACAGTCAAGGTTGCTGGCAGGATTTCCAGATGGCTGGAAAGCGGGTTGAAGCTTGAGTTGTACGTCGAGTCCAATCCTGAGAACAAAGAAAACAGTCAAGGATGTCGGCAGTAGTGCTAGCGAAAACTCTCCAACACCCAAGTTAGTTTTTGGCACACCAGAATTTTTTAAGAGAATTTCCTAGACGGAGAAGCTCTCAAAAGCAAAGGAAATTTAGAGAGAGAAAGATTTTAGAAAGATGTGCATACCTTGAGCAAAAATCTAGAGGGTTTATATAGGCATTAGAATGAGTCATTGTGGGACCTAAATAATAGGCCCAAATAATGGGCTTCAGTAACGGGCTTACTATGTTAGGTTTAATTAAAGCCTAATTTTGTTATGGCCATAACATATAGAATTTATGATTTAATTCTTTGCATTGTACTAAATTATTTACTACTATGGTTTCTAAAAAGAAGTTGTTGGCAAATCCAATATTATAGTGCCTCTTCTGTAGGGACAAAAAACCAAATATGAGAAATAAACATGTGGTAATGGGTTTGCAAAAATTGGGAGTTGAAATTAGGGCAAGATTTTATTGTAGTTTGGCTTATTAAAAGGAAACGTGACAGGCACAAACACATGATAATCTCAAAACTATATTGGTCATCATTTATAGAACTACTAGTTCTTCAAAAATCTTGAGAGTTGCAAAGGAAAAGTCAACAGTTTTTTATTTTTAATAAATTAATGGAAAATGATATTTTGACACAAACTTTTTACACAATTTATTGACACAAATTTCTTGCCAGTGATCTCAGCAAATCTAATGGTTGAGATTAAAAGTCAAAATGTTGCATTTAATACTATCAATTTATCGGTAATATCAACCATTAGATTTATAGATCAATGATTAAAAATTTGTCTCTAATTTTGTGTTAAAAAATTTGTGTCGAAAGATTCCGTACCCAAATTAACAAGAGAATGAAGAAGCAAAGATGGTGATTGATTGATGGTAGAATACCGTCGGTTTACAGAGAACTATAAAGAAGAAGGAAGTATTTAATTAAGGTTATATATGGCATTTTTATGGATTCATATACTAAAAATCTTACATTTAAATGTTTATCATGGGCATCTTGAGTAGATGGCTATCAAAATAATTTTCAAGGTGCAAATAGTGTAATATGGGGAAGTATATCTTAAGATAAGTTAAATACCTTGTAAGCTCTTTAAGCAGTTGGAGGCTTTTGGACAGCGAAGCTTAAGAATAAAATTGATACAGATTGTTTGTTTAAAAAGGACAATATCTGATAGTGGGATGAGGTGTTACCAATGTATTTCGTACAATATCTGACAATGGATCGAGGTGTTACAAAAGATGTGTTAAGATAAGTTAAATATTGAGTTTAACAAAAATCGTAATGGATTGTATATCCAAAGTAGGCAATATCGACAATATGCCAAGGTGTAAACTATTTTCTTCATAAGAGTAGTTCTATTTAACCTCCACTTTTTATCTCATTAGAGACCATTTTAAGATTGAACAATGGCAAAATTGTAATAAAAAGAGTAATTAATATTGAGTTGATGGACTTAATAAAATCGTTCATTCTCTCCTAAAATATCTCTAATCTCTTTTCTCTATTTTTCCTCTAACAACACCCACTAATCCATTCCTTCACATCATCTTCATACTCTCTCTCTCTTTCTACTTTTTTTTTCTTCACAAATCAATTAATGTTCATTTATCTTTCTTTTTTTATTTTTAAATTTTAACCAATCCCATAACCTTAGATCAAATCACAACAAATCATCCATTTTTCTTTTCTTTTCTCCCCCTTTCAACAACCAAAACTAAGAAATATTAAATTGATTATTGTTGATATATATGAATTTGGATGATTCAAAAATATGAGGAGAAACAATTGATTCACTTAAAAAACCAGTAAAAGTATTTAAAAAATTAAAGAATCAAATACAATTAAGATAAAATAATAATTTAATTAAAGGTTAAATTGAAGGAAAAAAATCAAACATCATTAAAATTAGTTCACGATTTAATTAAGGTTATTATAAGAATATTTATATTTATAATTGGATATGTAGTGCATTAGAAGATAGTTTTAAAATATTTTAAGATTACAATTATATCCTTATTGAGTAAGGGGTGGGGGCTAATAAATGAAAAATGAGAGCAAAATAGAACTACTCTTTTCATAATCATAAAGAGTGGCGTCCAACTTATTCCGGAATCACGCATCCCAAATGATATGACATAAAATTAAAACTATCATATCATATCACATCACTTATTATATCATAACATTATCCACATAGCAAGCATTAATTACATAGAGTTTATTTGGGATACAATTTGAGAAGAGTTTATTATTTAATTATAAAACACATTGAAATAAGTTTTAATAAAAATTAAAATTTGAATAAATGATTAAAAATGATTTAATCATTTATATTCGATAAATGATTTATTAAATTTTTTAAAAAAAAATTGAAGGCTAGAGCTACTAAACTATCATTGACAATGGCTATTGGTCATTATGGATGAAGCATACGTGACAATATTATCAACACTAAAGTGAGATTAAAGAATAAAGATTTTGTAAAAGTACGTAAGTGGCAGTGTTTTATCATGGATTACAAAGGTATCGTTGATCGAATATCTTTTCGTTTTATCTCTTCTTTTTCTGCAGTAAAGCCTCTTTTATATGCATTTAGATTATATTAATGCGGATATTGATAGTTAATATATATTAAAAAAAAACATTTTTATTGATTAAAAGCTTAACATGCTAGAATATGATAATTATCTTAATATGAATTTAAAAATATATTATAATTTTTGTTCACATAATTTAATATTGATATAATTAGAATCCTTTATTCATATAATTTTACTTAAACATTTGAAGATTTTTTTTATATATAAATTTTAATATTGATGGATCATTGAGATATGTACCCTTTTTTTCTCATTATTTTTGTTAAAAAAACTAGAGGATTTTTAATTATTGTTTGGGTAGTTTAGATTACCCAATGAACTTTACCCAGAACCTTCAGGGTTGGATTAGACCTAAAGCATGGGGCAGGAGCAAGATAAAACTGGAGAATTGGAGGATGTTGTTAAAAATAACAATAATAATAAAATTTTAAAAAAATTATAAATTTGAGGGCAGGACCTCCCCTGGCCACAGGGAAGATCTGCCCCGAATTACATGTGCCTTGCATAGTGGGGGATAATAAAAGGTTATCAAGAAAAATATGAGAAACTAAAAGGCAAATGAAAAGAAGTTAAATGAGCAAGAGAAGATAAGTGTGGACGTGGTAGATATGTACAGTTGGTGCTGTCACTATATATATGTAATGTCTTTTTAGGTTTCAGCAGTTTCTTTGTCATTGACAAATGGGAAACAAGAAACTAATCGCCTCAGCAAAATTTCATCCTACCATTTGGGGAGTTTATTTCCTCCAATATGCTACCGAATCCATGACGCAATTTTTGGTTGACAAATGCTTGATTCGGTTGATACAATTCAGCGCTTAGGCGTGTCATATCATTTTGAAGCTGAGATTGATGAAATCGTAGAACAAGTCTACGAGGCTCATCATCATGATAGTAACTTTAGATATGAACCTGCAGATGACCTCTATTCCATCTCTCTTCAATTTCGGTTACTTAGACGACATGGTTATTGGATTTCCTGCGGTAGCATTAAAATTATATATATTGTTGCTTGATTTGTTATTTATTAAGCTTCAGATGACCTGCATGTTAATTTAATTTTTACATCATTTAAATATTGATATACATGTTGGGTGGCGAAGCAGATGTTTTCAACAACTTCAAGGACGGCGAAGGGAACTTCATGACTTCTCCTGAAGAAAATATTCAAGGAATTTTAAACTTGTTCGAAGCCACACATCTCAGGGTGCGCGGAGAAGATATACTAGATGAAGCGCTTGCTTTCACTACCAGCCAACTTGACTCAATGGCAACCTATACCTTCACTTGCACAGCAAGTTGGACATGCCTAAATTCAACCTATTCGAAAAAACATGCCAAGGCTAAAGGCACGATATTACAGGTCTATTTATGAACAAGACCCTCTGCACAATAAAGCTCTAGTAACATTCGCCAAGTTGGACTTTAACATGTTATAAAACCTACATAAGAAGGAATTGAGTGGCCTCACAAGGCATGAACGAGTTGAAGCTTTTATATACGAGGCTTCTCAAGCAGTTTTGCATTTTGTCAACCTGACAGGGTTCCATATATAATATTAAGGATGTTTTGCTCATTGATTAATTAGGTGGTGGAAAGTTTTAGATATTCCAAATAAGCTACCTTTTGCAAGAGATAAGAGTGGTGGAGTTATCTTCAACTGGGTCTACGCAGTGTATTTCGAGCCTAAATATTATTCATACACAAGGAGAATACTAGCCAAATTGCTTTGCTTTTGTACTATTGTAGATGGCATCCATGATGCCTATGGTAGTTTTGAAGAAGTTGAGCTTTTTACGACAGCAATGGAGAGGTTAATATTTCATTACAAACATTAATTCTCGTCATCAGCTAATTTAAAGGTACTATTTCCTGGGAGAAATGGGCTCGGACATTTTTCAAGTGGGATCTTAGTGCCGCAGAGCAACTTCCTGAGTTTATATGAAACATGTTTATGAAATTATTCTCGATGTTTACAACGAAGTTGAGATAGAAATGGCTCTTCGAGGAAAATTATACCGGTTTCATGACGCAAAAGAAGCGGTGAGCTTGCATTAATGTGAAAGCAACATTAAATAAGTTATAGCCTCTAAGATTCTTGGCCCTTTTTCTTTTCTGCGAAAGAAAAACTTAATGCAGTCCCTCCGCGCCTTCTCATCCAAACAAAAAAAAAAAAAAAGAAATTCAAATTAATGATGCCTCCAAGTTTGGTCCATTGGAAATTAAAAAAATAATAAACCAATTAATCTAATAATAGTATATTATGTGTACGTAGTGTTGTCACTCATTTGTATTAATAAGTCTAACATATGATAATGTTAGGAATTCTCAGTGGAAGATTTTGGTTAGACATTAATTCGTTGAAGCTAGATGGTATAAACAACAATATCCACTATTAGCAGTGCAGGAGCACCTGGTGTTTCATTGATTTCCTGTGGCTACACAGCGATAGCAAACACATCTTTCGTCGAATGGGAGAGATTGTAACTACAGAAGCCTTTGATGGTGCATGTCGAAATCCCAAGGTTATTGTGGCGGCCTCAGTAGTTAATAGACTCATGAATGACATAGTTGGTTATCTCCCGGAATTAATTTAACGATGATTAATTGATTATGGTGTGATTCTTCTATAGATCTTGATTTTTTTTTTTTTAATTTGCGGGATGAGAAAAAGAGAGGACATGTTGCTTCAACTATTGACTGCTACATGAATCGGTATGGTGCTTCCAAGGAAAGAGGCAATTGGGGGGTTACGTGAACGAATTACGAATGCCTGGAAAGATGTCAATGAGGCTTTCCTTAGATCAACTTCTGCGCCGATGCCAGTGCTTGAGCGGGTGATTAATTAATCTTGCTCGCACGGTGGATGTTATGTACAAGGAAAAAGATTGCTACACCAATGCCCATTTGATGAAACACACTTTGTAATCTCAACGTTCAGGACCCTGTACCCCTTTAAACTACTAGCGCTGCTGCACTAGTACCACTGTTAATTATAATAAAAGTGCAAGTTTGTTATCACTATGAATAAAATAAATTATTATTCTATCATTTGAAATTTTGAAATGTTAAATTAGCTCTGCTATGTAGAAAAACTTAAAATAACTATCACCAATGAGAAAACACTTCTCTTTGACGGCAAAGCGGATTTTTCCCTGTGGATAAATTATTGAACAAAAATAACACGAAACAAAAGGGATAAAAAAAATTTCTCAACTTTCCATAGAAACAAATTGGCATATTTTTCACATTGTTCAAAATTTGACATCAATGACTAATACGAAAGAAAAGCAGCAATTGAAGAAAGAAAGTATCAAGGCTGTCACTACTTTAAAATGGCAGGCAAATTATTACCGAATAGAAAGTAGATATCATCATCAGTGTCATCATCAAGCATCATATGAAAAGTTACTCAATTCCCAATAAGAACAGCGCAACGGTAAAGAGCAGCATAATAGTGACATGAGCCAACCAGTCGGACCATTCATCCATGACCATACCACCATCACCGGAATTCGCACAGGGTCCAGGAGTCTTATCTGGGAAAGGAGGAGGAAGCTGAATCTCTTGCGGAGGAGCAGGCGACGGAGGAGGCCTTCCATGAGGGCTGCGTGGCGAACGGCGAGGAATGCGGCTGGTCTCGTTGGCGTTGGATTCGACTTGAGGGAGTACGTCAACGCGGAACTTGAGGCCCATTGAGCAATGTCCACGTCGGCCGCAGATGAAGAAACGTGGCCCTGGTCGAGTCAGCTGGACCACGGTCTCGCCATCGTTGTGTGCGCTGATTGGGTTAGTTGTACGGCACGTGGCAAATTCCAGTTGGTTCACCTCCAGAACATCATGGGCAGGCGTGTATGTAAAAACTGATCCAACCAAGAAATTCGGTTTGTTTTAGCTATTTGCTGGGTTACGGAATATACCCTCAAGCCATATACAGCATAAATTAGAAGAAATTAAACAGCAATGACTAAGCGTTTTTATATAAACTTAAGTCGAAATCAACAGAAAATTAACCGAGGATGTAGCCATAATGCAACAAAAACGACCATGCAAGAGAGAACAGAGTGAGTCAAATCAAAAATCAGAGTTATTATAAAGCAGAAAACAACTGAATTCAAAGCGTCCAAGCAAAGAATTAAAGGTAAATAAAATAATTGAGGACTTTTTGTAATTCAAAGCAGAAGTCAACTGAAAAATAACTGTTAGGAAGGCAGAAGAAAATGACAAAATCAGTAACCGCAAACAAGAATGCTCATTAATTTTCTTTGGATTTTCTTAGTAGCTAAACAAGTTGAGAAGAAAAATAAATAACCGAAGGATTTCCAACTAGAATCAAACAAAACTAAGAGACAGAGAAAGAAGGACCTAGGGAGTCGCCGACGTGAAAAGTGGTGGTGGCAGACCAAGCTTGGACGTTAGAAGAAAGATCCCAGCCAGAAGGTCCACCAACAGAGTGGTTAGTTGCAGCAGAGACACACCAAAACAGATCCGATGCTATTGCCATGACTATTATAGCCTTCACAGCCCATCCCGGCCTCAGACTCATTGCTCCCTCAATAAATTTTCCCTGCAACCAAACAAGATATGAAAGTCAACGTAAATTATTACTCGACAAGCATTTTCACACTAGATTTTCAGAGGAATTATACGAAGAAACAACACAAATTACAGTACAGTACACATCACATGGAGATAATTAATCACGAAATCAAATGCTGATGCCGGATCTGATCACTATGATGACGAACAAAGCTAGCTTAAGCAAGCTGTTGCAAAAAGCTCCTCAACTGAGCTAACAAGATGACGAGGATGATGATGATGATTAGGACGGTGATCATACGTAAATTGAGATACTACACATTCAAAGCTCCTCAAGTAAACGAACATGATGAGATGATGATGATGACGATTAGCAATGATGATGATACATTGTTTGATATGCTACAGATTCAAGGATCAGCAACTAAGCTAACATGATGATGATGATTAGCTAGGATGATGATCATACGTTGATTGATATACTACAGACTCAAAGCTTCTCAACGAAGATAACATGATGATGAGCATCATCATACATTGACCGATATACTACAGATTCATCAACAAAGCTAAATCATATATAAGCAACAATTATGCACCGTCATGGAGGAATATCATTTGAACAACAAGCATGCATGATGAACAGCTCATGATTGAAATAGATGATTCGAGAGATAGATATAGAGAGAGAGAGAGAGAGAGAGAGAGATTTGTACCTGCAGATAGTAGAAGAAGAGAAGAAGCAGTGGAATAGTAGTGAGAGAAGTCAGGGGAAGCTGAGCCGTGAAGTTGTTTATAGAGAGAGCGAGAGGGCGGGAAAAGGTTCCAGCTACGTGGTTTGTTAGTTTGTTGCACTTGGGCAGTTCATCACTCTCTCGTTAAGCGCGTGCGTTTACATTCCTCGGATGATTAGATTTATCCAAGAGCTAGTAAAGGTCGAGTACATAATTATCATCTTTTCAAAATATGAAAACAAAATAAAATCAAGGGTTAAAATAAAGACTTGAATATTATTTCAGTATAATTGCTTTTGTGCCTTCGATTACTAATCTAAAGGCTCTACAATTATTAATCATTTATACAAAATTGACGTATTAAATTTTTCATACTTGAACGTACTTGTATTAAACAAATTTTTTCTTTAATCGAAATGTGAAGTATGTAATTGCCCTTGAATAATAATATAAAATCAAAATGACGAATTTGAACTATTTGAATTTATTTCGTTGGAATTGAAAAAGCTGCCCTATAATTTTGGCATGCGTAAATTAGCTTTCACGTTTCAACATTCATGTGATTCAATTTCAATGCTTCTAAAAACTCGAAGCAAATAGCAAATATATATGCTTCATTCAACAAACGTACCCCATAAAATTCTCCAAAACCAGATGTCAATAAATTAAGTGAATAACACAAATTAAAAAGCCATGAACCCAAATCGAAAAGCAAAGCTTTCATTCATGGTTTATGACCATGCTCATCGGTTTTAATTTTCTAGCATCTGTGGCTAGTTTTATTATTTAATTTGCTTATGGAGAAAAGAGAGAGAGAGAGAGAGAGAGAGAGAGTACAATTTGGTTAAAAGAAACAGAAACGGGCAATGTCGAAACCAAATATTCATCAACTTCTGCCTTAAATTATTAATATTTTGCTTCATTTTAGCACATTACAAAGCAGTACCATCAAAACATAGCCATAAATTAGAGGGATAGAGTTCGAAGAAATTGATCATATAAAGCAGCATGACTATAATATTGATGATCATTTACGAATTTAAATGTGCGTATTATGCACGGACCCACATAGGGATCGCGAGTAGGCTTGGGCCACTCTAAACTTTGGAAAGTTGCATTTTACCACAATTAATTATTTTAATAGAATTGTATTGCACCTGTAAAAATCCAGTTACTTTAAAAAGAAAAAAAATCAACTATTAGCATCTCAAACATTTTGTCTAGCTTTGAAAGTCCCAATTTTCAAAATTTGTTTGGTTTTTGTGATTTTATCTTGTATTATTTTATTTATTTTTTTATTTTATGTGATTTTATCTTATGTTATTTTATTAATCCATTATTGCTGACATTATTTAATTATATTTTTTAATTCTTATTTTATCCATTTTTTTATACCTTGATTGTTACTAAAAGCTAAAAATTTAAAAATTCTAGTGAGATTATGTTTTATATTTGCGCCAACCACCTGTCGACTGTCAAATACATAAAAAGATTATAAATATTAAAATTTATATGATATCTAGATAAAATTTTGGGTCTATCACTTACCCAGAAAAAATTTTTTGGGTAGGCCAAAAATTGTGAAAATCAAAACAACTTTTTTTTTTAACTCTTTCATACCTAATTATTATTTTAATTAAAATATTTATAACCAAACGAGTTTACTCTTTATATATCTATACATAATATAACTGACCAATGTAATAAAAGTTTTATGACTTTTTAAAAAAATTATTTTTATCAAATTTCGAAAAAGGAAAATATATGAGAAAAATAGGACACAAACAAATATAACCAAACTTAAATATATAAATATGTTTAATATTATAACATGTTAAAAATATAAATTTTAAGAGTGAGAGATTACCATATTATTGTTGTGGCAAATATTAAAAAGTTGGTTAATGTTTTTTGAAATTAAATACAAAAATGAGAGATTTTATAAAACTATATAGAACTATATAATTTAGACTTTTAAATTTAATGACTTAAATATCTCCAATCACAAGATCAATCAATTGAAATATGTTTGGCATCACTAAACACTAACAAACTTTTGGGTGCTTTTATTAGTTACATTTGACTAGCAAGCCACATCCACTTATCAAGTTTATTAATACTATTTTATTTAATGAAATAATTTAAAAAGTAATAAATTAATTTTAATCCTAAATTAGTATTATATACTGTAATTATACAAAAAATCTTAATGCTTTTTTTTCAAAAAATTGTCATAATTATTCAAATTTTGAATTTTTCTATATAAAGAAAATCTCATAATTCACTTATCATAATGCTAAAAAACTTTAGAAAACTTTCATAGATATTTCGAAGAAAAATAAATAAATTTAAGAAAATGTTTTTAATTATTTAAAAATTCTCTTAATCATAGTTTTATATTTTAATTAAAAATTAAGTAAGATGATTATATACTCTATACCAAGAAGAGATGGATAACACGTGTGTGTGATGGGCTTTAGTTTGAGTTTTACTTTAAGCATTCATTTTTTAAATTGAGGGCTTTCACTAGAAGAAAAAAGGTATAAATTTAGTGTGAAAGGGTTTCTGCAACGTGCGGGTGCTCGTTGCTATTCTGCATGTTGCAGAAAGTCCCTGATTTTTCGCAACTTGTAATACATGTTGTAAAAATTATAGTCGCTTGTTGCACTAAATGATTTAACAACGTGCATTGCACGTTGCCAAAGGTCTGAGACTTAGAAACCTTCCGCAACGAGCAATGCATGTTGCCAAATTGATTTTAGCAACGTGCAATGATGCACGTTGCTGTTTATTTTTATTTTTGAAAATAATTATTTTCATAATAAAATTCTTTATTTGGATAATTTGTAAACCCTGTAACATTCATAATTATAAAATAAATAATTATGATGAAATTCAATAGTAAATATAAAATCAAAGTACAAATTTATATTGCCATAAATATCATTACAATACTAACAATTCAAGGACTTGTTTCTTCGCAATAGTATTATAAATAAACTTAGAATAAAGAAATAAAATGTACTACGTAATTCAGTTTCAAAAGTAGCAAATATTTTACAACCAATTATAATAGAGATGTCTTCCACAACCCTTTAGTACCCTCAACATCTTGAAGTAATTTGATAAATGAGTCTCTCAAGCAAACACCAAGTATACATACAAAAAATCAATAAGTTAGATATATAAAACACAATATTATACCAAGTTAATTTACAATTAAAAGATAATCATAACAATCTATAAAATTCTGGTGTACACCAAGTAACATATCAAAGGCTATGAAAACAAGACAATTAAAAAAAAATTTATCATACCAAGTACCATAGTCAGAAAGAATGAAAATTAGTCATTTAATAATGAACAAAAGATTAACAGCTAGCTAGCCTGTGACTGATAATAGAGGTGATATAAAATTTGCACATAGGCTTTTTAAACCTAAGGGATATATTAACATTAAAAACACAATCCGTGCTAAAACACAAATATATATGAACAACCATACACTTAGTTACCAAAGACAATTAAACACTACAAGGACTTATTAACTAACCATTTGTGCACTGGTTCCCTCATTATTCGCCATTTTGAATGTGCAAGCTTAGATTCAAAAGGAATCCTTGGCCTCGCTTCTCAAAGTTCCTCCAGTCGGTGCCAGTCAGCATCCTATTTATGATTAAATTACATGGAAATATATGAACCTTGCTAATCATTATTTTACTGTTCGTCTCAATCATCTTTAAAAATTAGTTAAAAAAGAAAAAGGCTAATAAGAGGAAAACTAAAGCAAACCATCCATGAGAAAAAAAAAACCCAGAACAGCCCATATCATCCATAGTTACAAAAACAAAGCATCCAAATCCTGTCAATCATACGCACAACCACCAACTAATTAAACAATCTTACATAACTACTTAAGTATTTTGACAAAGATAGAAAGAAAAAGTATGGCTAGGAAGCTGAGGGCAAACCAAACTTACATAACTACTTAATTTTGTTAGTGGGTGTGATACTATGCTTCAATTTGTCTTGACTTTTTTCAACTCCACTTAACACTGTTAATACTTCAAAAGCACCAGCCAGTTCTAATTAAACCCATCATTTCATGAATACAGAATTTTAAATCAACTCCCTGATTAACCTATCAGGCAGCTAATGCCTCAATAGCTACTGTTTAATATAAGCTTTAGCTATGTCCAAGAAACAATATATGCCTTTGCAAACCCCAGAATCATGTAGCATTGTCACCAAGTGACTTATTTCACGAAGTAATGAAGTTTATGGTATCAAAAAAGAAAAAAATGCTTTCAGATTGAGCAAAATTGCGTTATAAATCTCAATGGCTCCTTTAGATGCCCAAGTAAAAAAAAAAGGGAATTATGAGAATAAAAACAAAGAAACGCTTACGGGGAGAGGTATCCTTCTATGATGAAAACAAATATCATATGCGAGGAAAGTATCACTAATGGGATAGGTAACCAAGACAACTGCCTCACGTAGGATTCAACCACGCCAAATATATGCAATAATCACCCCAAAAGTGCTTCTAGAATAGATCAGTTCCCATCTTCTAACTTAAGCTACAACACAAAAAATCCCCAACTCAAAATCAATGTATTGAACCATAAAATCCCCACGTCCTAAACTCACAAAAAATTCCCAATTCAAAATTAATTTATCGATCAAACTATAAAATCCCCAAATAATAAACCCAAACTGAACTTTCACTTACTTCATTATAAGAAGACGAGTTTGCTTACCAATTAATTACTTGAGTGAAAAGATGAAGAGCATCACAAGGATTAGTTCTTCAATCGTTACCCCGAAAAAAAAAAAGAAAAAAATGCTATGAACAAGAACATTCTGTTAAACTCAATGGTAAGAGAATCCTACTTACTGCAGAAGCAAATAGAAGGGTTGTGTCATGTGATCTTGCTGCTGTAGGAACCATCGTTTGACGAACTGTCTTAAGAATTTCCATGACAGAGATGAACTGTTTCATTTCCTCCAGGTGCGGTTGAGCTCGACTTCTCGAGCCTAGGAACACATCAGGTGCCCCTCCATCTTAGCCAAGTAGTCACGCAAACCCTTCGCGACCTAAGTGTGCTACTGTTCATGAGGGGGTGAATAGGTTGGGTGACAAAGATCGTTGGGAGGGTTGCTGCCTTTTAAGGGCTCTACCCAAGGAAATTTTGCTTATGTATGTGGTGTGGCTTCTACATTTACTAAACGGCATCGCTTAGGTCAGTAGTTGTTTGGAAAAGCACATCATTGAGACACGTCATTTTTTGCCACTGTTGTTCTAATTTAAGTTTGTAATTTAATTTTTGAAATAAATTATAATAATTTACTATATTATTTCAAAATAAAATTTAATTGCAGATTTTTAATTCCTTAATTTTTATAAAAAAGTTTAATAATGTCATATTCATCACTTTGAAATTATAAAATAATTTTATTTATTTCATACAATTTCCATGTTTAAAATTTTATTTTTATAAAATTTAATATTTAAAAATTTATTATTTTCATACAGAAAATAATATTACCTTTTTTAAATATTTTTAAAAATTATTTTTTAATATTATATTTAAATGTGAATTATATTATTTAATTAATATTGTTATATTTTTTATTTTATTTAAATTTAAAATACGAATTATTGTAATTTTTCATTACATTTTAAATTGAAAGTGATTTTACCTTCTTTTTATAATTCAATATGATTTTTAAATTTATTAAAATAAAAATTACATTTTCTTTATTTTAAAATTTAATATTGTGTTTTAATTATAAAAAGAAATTCTTTAAAAAAAAAGAATTTTCGCAACATGCATTATGTACACGTTGCGATTTAGATTTTTAGCAACGTGCAACATATGCATGTTGCTGAAAATCATTTTTGCAACGTGCATTTAACGCATGTTGCAAAAGATGGCATTTCGCGACATGCAGCTAGCGCACGTTGCAAAAGCCTTATTGCTATAGGACTTTTTTCTTCTAGTGTTTTGTGTTTGTTTCCGAAATCGAAGGAATTATATTTAGGGCTTTTGTCAAACATTATGGATGAGAAAGGTTTGTATTTCAAAATTTTGTTTTAAAAAGCGGGCTACAACTCGACCCGACCTTCATAATGATCATTTTAAGCTAAAAATAAAATAACAAAAATAGAATTGTTCTATTCAATTTTCACTTTTTATCTCTTTAATATCTACTTTTAAATCACTCAATAAAAAATATTAAATCTCTATATTTTTTTATTATGCTTCATTTAATTTCTCAAATAATCTTCGCTGCAAATTATATCAAAGCTCACAACCTACGTACTCTTCGCTTATTAAGTTTAGTCCTACCCGTCAAGTCTAAGTTTCGTTATTTGCTTCTTCACTCAGATAAAAAAAAAAAAAACACTTAGGGGCCGTTTGGTATGGGATGTTAGGGCTTGGGAATGGGAAAATGATTCCCAACCCGTGTTTGATTACTATTTTAAATAATTTAAACTCTGGAATCTTTGTTTCCCATGGGATTCAGATTACTGTCTAACAGGGTAATATCAATCCCTTCTAGGACTTGAGTTTGAGATGCCCTAGAATCACAAACCCGAAGAGAAACAAAAAAAAATCTCCATCGATAGTGAGAAGGAAAAGAGAAAACATGACGAGAAGTCAATTGAGCAAATACCCAATGTTGTCCACATTTCTCTAACCTTCTTCTTCCTTCCGTCGCAGTAGTTGCACCAGCACGGCACCTGAGCATATGTCACACGTGACTGCAACGACTGTAGAAACGCATTCCCAATTTGTTAAAATAAAAAGCCATGTTTCCTTCTCGTTCATTTCACTGTCTTAAACTGAGGTATGTTCATTTGTCGGTTTTTTCGTAGTTTTACTGATTTAGTTGGTTGTTTTCTATTTCGTTAGATTTGATTTTTATATTTTTTAGGGAATCTTAACTGGGGATTTGAGTTTCCGTCGGATTTGTGAACTTATTCTGTGTTTCTAGGGATTGTTTTAGTGTTATTATCTGATTTTTGTGGTTTGATGTGTATGAAAACTGTGGAAATTGACGGGTTTCGTTGCGAGATAGACAATGGCGAGTGTCGAATTTAACTCGACTCCACTCGACGCTCGATACTTATATGTCTAATTATGTCAGATTCACAACTGACACTCGATATCAGTATTTTTGAAGACATCGAGTGTCAGACACTCGAATAATCAGACATCTGACAAAGTAGTTTTGTCGAGTTTTGTCGAGCGTTTTGTCAGGTTGCTTGTTTTAGCTTTGTTTTAGCTTTGTTTTTTTTACCTTTTTGCATCATATTTAACTATATTTCTTGCATTCATATTTTTCAACATTATCATTCATATTGCTATATGATAAATTCAATCATTGTTCATGCGTATATATTTCAAACTTTATGCAGGTATGGCTCGTCTTCCATTGATTGCAAAGAAAAGAATTATAGCTATCTTGGTTCAATATATGGAAGTGTTGAATGAGATGACCACCCTTCTTTTTATTCTCATATTGTATATTATTATTTCTAGAAGATGATCAAGTACAAATGAATTCTCCTTTAGCTCTTTTAATAGGCATAAAATCGTCAACTAAATATTTTTAGAATGATTCATTCTAGTGACTTAGTCTGTGTTGAAAGTACTCGCATGAATAGGAGAACATTTGCTATTTTGTGTCACCATCTTAGAACTATTGGGGGCTTGCAGGGGACAAAAAATATGGACATTGAAGAAATGGTTTCTCTATTCTTACATATTATTTCTCATGACATTAAGAATAGAGTAATGAGGCGTCAATATGCACGCTCGAGAGAAACAGTTAGTAGACAATTTAATAACGTCTTAAATGTTTCATTACATGTCCATGAGTTATTACTAAAGACTCTAGGGCCAATTTTAGATAATTCAACTAATGAGAGGTGGAAATGGTTTAGGAATTACTTTGGAGCACTAGCTGGTACATACATTAAAGTGAATGTGTCTGCAGTAGATAGGCCTAGGTATCGTACTAGGAAGAATGAAATTGCTACCAACGTGTTAGGAGTCGTCTCACAAGATATGCAATTTATTTATGTCTTGCCTGGATGGGAAGGATCAGCTGCTGACTCTAGAGTCTTACGAGATGCTTTATCTAGGACAAATGGGTTAAAAGTTCCACAAGATAAGTTAAATTTTTTTTCCTTGTTTTAATAAATGCTATTTAATGCAGCATAACTACTATTTTTTCTAAACTTTGTCATTTGATGCATAGGATACTACTACCTTTGTGATGCTGGTATCCCAATGGTGAAGGCTTCTTGGCACCATATAGAGGACAACGATATCATTTAAATAATTGGGATATACCACCTAACACTCCGGAGTGTTAGAGGGGAAAATTTTTCTTTCAACTAGTTCGCCGGAGTTACTGTTAACTCCGGCTGTTTTGCGAATCAGCCTTTGAGATTTACAAATGTTGTAGATCGGGATATTTTGAGCAAACTTTCCTTCTTGACCCTCTTCAGATTCTGGCCGAAAAGCGTTCAAATTTCTCAAAAACAGTGATCGGATTTACTATTCATCCACCGTTGACAAGCGAGTGAACCTTCACCTCCACCACCATCGTATTTATCTCGGCCCGTTCTACAATTTTTTCCTTCTTCACTCCTCCTGAATCAGCTGGCAACACGTCCGTCCAAGACTTCAAAATTTTAGAATTTACTATTCACCCACCGTCGATCGTCGAAGCTCAGCGAGTGGCATCTCACCTCCATCACCATCTGGTAGATCGGGCAGTGATCTACAACTTTTCCTTCATCACCATTGCCTGATTCAGCCGGTATCACCCTCGTCCACGGCTTCAAAGTTTCGAAATTACTATTTATCCGCCGCCCTTCGTCGAAAACCGGTGAGTGGGTTCTCACCTCCACCACCACCTTGTAGATCGGACATCGCTGATCAACTTTTCCTTCTGTACCATCATCAGATTCCAACCGCATCACCCACAAATCATATTTTTTCCTTTCGGGTGATACTATTTACTGACGTAAGTATTGTTCATCCAGCCATCACTGTTCATAGACCCAATCAGATTGTTGCTCGGGTTATTCCGTGCAACTTGGCCTCTTGGCCGCCCTCCTGATTCCTTGCGGATTACAAATTAGAAGAGGAGACGACGAGTTCGCAAGCCCGCCTCGTTTTGATGCCCGGTTTGTTTTCGTTTATCCTTGTCTTTTTTATGAGATATTTGTTGTACTTGATTTGTGAATGATGGATCCACCCAAATCAACTGCTGGCTCTTGGACCGACAAAATCAAGATCACTGATTCGAGTACTCGATGCAAACTGTTCCCGGTTACCCCCAAAAAATCGGGTATAGTCCTTGAGATTCCGGATGAGATCGTCGACGAGAATGTGGTCGAATGGCGTAGATGTCTCGTTGACTTTTTTTCGGGATATGTGATGCCCTTCCATGCTGCATATTCGATGACGATGCGTGCATAGAAATCTAGTGGTCTTGAGGACGTCTGTTCCACGAATAAGGGATTTCTCATCTTCCGTTTTCGAACTGAGGAGGAGGTTCTTAATATCATTGCTCGCGGTCCTTGGATGTTCGGAGGTAAATCAATTATCTTACAACCATGGAACTCGCATTTGGATTTTAATACGAATCAATTAAGAAAGGTTCCTGTTTGGATCCGTTTATATGGCCTGCCTTTTCCTTTGTGGATAACTAAAGGCCTTCGCATTGTCTCCAGCATGGTTGGACAACCTATCTCTTGTGACAAGACGACTTCTGATCTTTCCAGATTGGAGTATGCGAGGGTATGTGTTCTTCTTGATGCAAAGCGCCCTCCAATCCAGAACTTTGAGTTCAAGTGCAAACTCTCTCCTGAGCCTATCCAAATTGAAGTTGAATATGAGTGGATTCCAAAACGTTGCTCCAAATATCGAAGGTTTGGTCACCGTTGTCCGGAACCAGCAAAGACTTCAGTTCAGGATAAAAATGAGGCTAGCACCTCCGATAGCACCCCTTCCGATGGTGCCCCCTTGAATTCGGGTAAGGTTGCGACTGATGTCGTTGAGAGTTCGAAAGCTGTTACTATTATAGCAGATTCTTCAGTGCAAGTTGTGCCTCCTAAGGCTGCTACAGTTTTGAGCACAGAGTCAGTCTCAGATTCTAACTCTCTATCTCCTTTTGCGACCGACCAAGGTAAGCTTTTGGGTATTATCCATTGTTCAACCAGTCGCAAGGCATCTGTTTCGTCAGGGCAGATAAACACAGGATAACCTATTGAGACTTCGCCCTCCTGTTTTGAGCCTTTGAATAGGCTGAGTAATGAGGATCAATCTGATAGGGTTGATCATACTCATACAGACACCCCAGCTACCCCGGTAAAGAAGGGTAAGAAGAAGAAAAACAAGAACGGCTGAAGCTCTTGTATTTTTTTTATTTAGACTGTTTGTGGTCATTTATCATTTATGTTGTTAAGGCCGTTTGTGGCCTTTTTACTTTGTTTTAGGTCGCTTGTGGCCTTTATTTTTGATCTTTTGTTGGATTGTATGTTTAGACTTTACGTCCTTCTTGTAATTCTTGGGGTATGCCCCTCGGATTTTTGTATATTATAATTTTTTTGGATTTATATTACTAAGTAACTTTTCCAAAAAAAAAATCTAACACTCCTGCCAAATTTTTTAACATGAGACATTCTTCAACTAGAAATGTAATAGAGAGGGCATTTGGATTGTTGAAAGGGCGATGGGTAATTCTTAGAGGTCGATCGTACTATCCTGTAATGTCGAATTATCTTGGCATGTTGTCTCCTTCATAACTTGATTAGATGAGAAATGCCTGTAGATCCTTTAGAACAAGCTTTGAGAGAAAGTGAACATGATACTAGTGATAATGATGATGGTGAAGAAGAGGACAATGTAGACAATAATCATTATACACATATCGAAACATCAAATGCATGGAATGCTTGGAGAGATAGCTTGGCTGCAGAAATGTTTGACCAATGGCAAAGGAACCGACATTTGTAGAAGTTGGCTTATTGTGCTTGAACATATTCAGTTGTGCTTGAACAATTGTAGTGAAATACATGCGGTTTTATATGAACATTTTAAGGCCTTTGAATTTAATGTTTCAATAACCAATTTTATCTCTTTAGTTTGAAATTTATCAATACAATAGTATTTCCATTTCATCTCTACGTCTTTGGTTTAATTTATTGCTGTTACTTATTTTTTCATATTTTTTTCTAATCTAACTTGATGTGAGTTATATCTACATTCAGGAGAATGGATACTCCAGACCGACAACCACCAAATACAGTAAAAAAGCGTCAATGGACTTCAGCTGAGGATAGCAAGTTGGTTGAGTGTTTATTGAAGATAGCTAATAGTGGAAGGTGGAAAGCGGATAATGAAACTTTTAAACCAGGCTATTTACAACAATTAGAAAAAATGATGAATGAGAAGATTCCTGATTGTGGACTGAGAGCACAACCTCACATTGATTCTTGTATCAAGATTCTAAAGAAACAACTTAATGCAATTTCTGAGATGTTAGGACCTGCTGCAAGTGGATTTTGGTTGGAATGATGAACTCAAGTGTGTTGTTACTGAACAGAGCATGTTTGATGATTGGGTTAAGGTAAGGATTTTTGTTGTTTGTTTACTTAGTTAAATGTCATTATAGTATAACAAATTTAAAGCATTTCCTTCCACTTGTTCTGTCTAATGTTTGTTGTATGTCTTCTAACATTTATACAGAGTCATCCAAATGCAAAAGGCTTACGGAACAAATCATTTCCGCATTTTGATGATTTGGGAACCGTGTTTGGGAAGGGCCGTGCCAATGGACAAGGTGCAATGAGATTCTCTGAAACGGTTGAAGAGATTAATAGAGAGGTAGAGAGTGATTAAAATGTTGAGTTTGATCCATTCAATCTAGTAGATGAACTTATTGGTACTACAAGCATGAGTCACACAAGCACACCAGTTGGTTCAACACCAGGTTCAACACAAATAGGTAAAAAAAGTAGGAAAATATCAAGAAATGTGGTTCCTTTGGTTGATATGTTAAATGCCACAGTACAAAAATTTGGTGAAATATATGATGCTGCTAGTGACAACATTAGAAGAATTGTTGATTGCTTTCAGGTTGAAACTGATGGAGTAACTAGGAGGATGAAATTCTTTGATGAACTTAAAAAAGTTAAAGGGCTAACAGATTTACAACGAGGTAAAGTTGGACAACTTCTTGTTCAAAATCAAGCTAACATAAATTTTTTTTTTCACATTGGATGACGAATTCCAACTTGAATTTGTTTTTGGACTATAGGAATGAGATGGAATGGAACTTTTTTGTTTTTTTTGGCAAACTTTGTTGCTGATGGCAATTGGGTGAACTTTGTAGTCATGATTTTGGGAACTTTTGATGGTATTCCAGTGTACTCATCAACTTTTGGCCAAATTGTGTGGATAAATGTTACTAACTTTGATGTTCTTCATTGTGACAAATAGTATTACAATGAAACTTAAATCAGCTTGCTTTGGGAATAGCACAGTCTTGTATTGTTTTGTAACTTTGTTTACATTATATGAAATTCGTAATATTGGTCTAGCATTAGTCATCAAATTTTTCTTCAATTCCCATGTTTTATTAGATATTTATGATATCAGGTTTGTTTTCTTCTTGCATGTTTGTTTATTTTTTGGGGAGAATGAAAAAATGGACACAATTAGGGGCCCTTAGTTAAATATGATATAAAAAGGCAAAAAAACAAAGCTAAAACAAGCAACCTGACAAAACACTCGATAAAACTTGATAGAGCTCGACACAAGCTTTCATCCGACATGTCGAGTATCGGATACATAGTTCGAGACATCTATATGTCGGTTTTCACGTATCCGACACTCGACATGTCGAATGAAAGCTTATGTCGAGTGTCGGATGATGCATCCAACACTCGATATCTTCAAAAATAGATTAATATCGAGTGTTGACTGTGAATCCGAGACGACTCGACATGTAAGTCTCGAGTATCGAGTGTCGAGTGGAGTTGAGCCAAATCCGACACTTACCATCGTCTACCTTGCGATGAAACCCGTCGGTTTCCACAGTTTTTATACACATCAAATCACAAAAATCACATAATAACACTAGATTTATCCCTAGAAACACAGAATAAGTTCACAAATCCGACGGAAACTCAAATTCCTAATTAAGATTTCGTAAAAACTAAATGAAATTTAATGAAACAAAAAACAACATTCTGTACATGTGCAAGATGATTTCTTTGTAATAAAAGTGTGATTTAAAAGAAAAAAATTTATGCATTTGACCTTTCCAATATAGCATACAGCAAAATTATTAATAAATTTATGATAAATTTATTAATACATTTTATGATAAATTTATAAATTATTTATAGTAGTTTATAATAAATTTATGAAAAAATATTTATTGTAATTTATAACGGATTTATAATAAATTTAAAATATTTTTAATTATTTATGGTAATTTATAATAAATAATTTTTAAAATCTTCAAAATTATTATCCTTATATATATAACTGAATATATATATATATATTTATATTTATATTTATATTTATATTGCAATTATACTATAACAAGAAAAAAATTTTAAGTCTTTTTGATAAAGTAACAAAATTTGTATTATCAAGGTTACTCACATAATAAAAAAAATTAGCATTTTTGTGTACAATCAAACACAATAATCTGATTCCTATAGTAATCTAGACCGAGATTCTTGTAGCAAATCAAACATAGTAATCATACTTTCTCAGATATCAGATTCTCATGTTTTACTTTCTCAGCAATATAAATTCCATCCTCAAGATTCCTACTCTTATACCAAACGGCCTCTTAGCTAACTAGACAATTAACTTAGTTAACCGATGGGTTAAATGACAGCTACTTAATTGGGCAGATGAAATGAAATAATTCGAATGTTTTTACGCTTTCTTAACTGGACAAATCGGAAGGTTGGCTGGTGGACTAGTTAGCAGAAAGGGTATTCTTTAATTCCAATTATAATTAAAGATATTCTCGTTTCATTATTATATTTTCTAAATGGGTATTAAAAAAAAAAAAGTGGTTAAGAGATAAAAGAAGACGTTTGGCTACATCAATCACTGTATTCTGAATCTATCAAAGATTAAAAAACTTTATTATGTTTACCCTCATCCTCTTTTCATTTTAAGACTACTTTCTTTAGAAAATAATATTTAAGTTTCATGTTTGGATACAAGAGTTTAAATTGATACATATATTTACGGTTTCTAGCTATTTAAGAGAGTTACGGTTAATTATATATAGTAAATAATTAAGTTTTTGTATTTAGAATTTTTTTATTGAATAATTTTATTTTAAGAAAAAATTGTAAAAGACAAAAATATAAAAAAAATGAGAGTTGAAGGATAAAAAGTGAAGGTTGAACAGACGAACTTTAAAAATTATACATTTTCAAAATATTGCAAAGACTCATCAATATTCATCAACAAATAAGATAGTGAAAACAAATTAAGTGATAGTGTCCATCACTCATGATGAATAGGACGATTATAATCATACATGATTGAAATCGATGTCGCTATTGACGATGATTGATGATAATTATTGATTAATAGATTCATCGACAAATTAAGCTACATTAAGTAGAGATCTAGATCATAGATGATTATTAAGATGATGTATGATGAACGGTGCTTGATTGAGATGGTTGGTTCGAGAAAGCATATCGTTTTAGGCAGTGTGAGTTAAAAAGGTTCTTGTCGGGCTGAAAAATATTAAATTAAATAACTATTTTTATTTGTAAATAATAGTTATTTATTTTAAATAAATGTAATAATTAAAATGTGGTTAAGAAATAAAAATTACAGAAATGGAGGGAATAATCAAAATTTTTATAGTTTTCTTGGCCTTGAGTATGTTTAATATATATTTTTATTGTCTACTTAAATTTAAGTTACGAACAAAAGTTCCTTCTGGATAAAATATTTATATACGTTTAAGTTGTGAATTTCACGTGTCGCGACCGGTACAGTCACTGTTTATTTATATAAAAATCGTAAACACGTTGTAAAAGTAGTAAATGAATGAATAAAAGTTGTATGTAAAAAAGTGTAAAAAAGTCGTAAATAAAAAACATGTAAAAATCATAAATACGATTTTTTTCAATTGGATTACGATTTTTATACATGTGTTTATATTTTTTATTTTACTACAGTAAAATTGCTATACGGTACAGCAACAATACCGTAGCAAAACTCATGACTTATGGGTGAAATATATTAGTTCATGATATCTATGATAGTGACAGGTGTGATACGGGGCTCATCCAGAACCTGGATCCAGTCATTAATAAAATTTTAAATTTTACTTAAAAATAAATACTATGATGCTGATAAAGGTATATAAAATTTCAAATATTTAAAGGTTTTTTTTAAATCATAAACATGGAAATATATATATATATATATATATATATATATATATATATATTGATAAAGGTATATAAAATTTCAAATATTTAAAGGTTTTTTTTAAATCATAAACATGGAAATATATATATATATATATATATATATATATATATGTATATATATAGTTGTGAGTATTCAAAAATTGAAGAGGATTTTTGTTAAAATAAAAAATTCTAAAATTTTTAAATTTCGGGAGGGGCAATCGCCCCTTGTAAGACTTTCTGTAGCTCTGTTTATGGATTGAAATACGTTAACTCATTAATTTTTAGGTAAACTCAGTGTTGATTAGGTTATAAAAAAAATTAAAGATTTTATTGAACTTTAGATAACCTTGGTAATTTCTGCATATTGGCTGTAAAACTATGAAAATACTGTAAACAACATGTAAATTCTGGAATGTCTCGTTTCCTGTTATGAAATACATAAAAAGGCAATTTTTTGGTAACGGGAAGCACGTGGCGACCGTAGTGAGTGGGTCATGCAAAAACTGAAAGAAAACATGTGGTACCTATTTCTGGTCAAACATCACCACTTACTAGTCAATGATTTATAAACATATACATAGAGCCTTCTCCCTCCCAATTCCATCACTTAAAACTCTCTTAATTTTTTTAGCTTTGAACTGAGTCTCTCTTGTTGTTTAGATCTCTCAAAGCAAGTTGAGGTATCTGAAACTTTTCTTGATTTTTCGCCACTATTACTCGCTGCTCGGTGGTGCGTTGTGGAGGCTAGCTGTACTGTTGAGACAAGCGGCAACTTTAAGTGTTTCTTTGTAGCAGTTTTTCCTATAGTTGGATTTGCATTGTTATTTTCTATTTGTTTCTTGAGAAAATTGCTCAAGATTGAGGGCCTCTTAATTTGGCTTTCCTTCCTTCTCATACAATTTTTTAAATATGTTTAAGGTGTTTGATAGAGTGTTCAAAAATTGTTTTTACAATTAAAATATTTATAAGAGATAAAGAAAATATTATTTAATATTTTTATATTTAAAATATATGGAAATAATGGTATGGGAAACTTTAATTTATTTAATTTTTATTGAAAATCAGAACAGAGATGAATTAGCAAGGAAGAAGAGACTGTGCTTCATGGGGTTAAATTGGTAATTTGAACATTTCAGTCATTATCATACAAGAACAGAATTACGAGCCGGTGGGCACAAGAAGAAGTAGTGCTGGTGTCTGATATTACTATAATAGCCCTTTTATGTTTGATTACACGCTAAATTTCAAACGACGGGAAATATTTGACAGATTTTGAAATTATAGGGGTGTAGAAATTTCATGTAAATATCAGAAGGTTGGGATCTAGGCTAATGAATGTATGTAGCACCTACCGTTAATAACCACGATTTCGAAGACGAGTTATAGTTGGTTTTGATATTTACATTTTTTAAAAAGAAATTATTTTTAAATGTTTTCTTAATTTTGGCCTTTTTTTTAAATTACCCCTATTTTAGATAAGGAAAAAATATTGAAAAAATTGAGGAAATGGACAAAATTAGGGGATCTCATTAAAAAATGGACATATCTTGAAAAATTTTCATGCTATAGACATTTTCTTGATAAAAAGACTCAAATATCCGTTGAAAGTAATTACTTGTATAAGACACAACTCTTTTCGGGATGAAATTGTCAAATTATAAACTATGAAGACTAAAAAGAAATAAAAAATAAGGATATATTTAGAGCTATATATCGCACGAAGACTGGACACAACTCGACACTCGACAAATATCTGACACTCGACACACGACATTTTACATTTGACACACGACATTTCACCGCTCGACAAATAATCGACACTCGACAAACACTCGACACTCGACATTCACCACTCGACAAACACTCGACACTCGACATTACATAACTCGACAAGACTCGACAAGTTATTTTCGAATGTCGAGTGTCTTTTTCGGTCGTCTGAAGAGAGAGAAATAAGGCTTTAGAAAAAATTGAATACATAAGAGTAATTGAGTCTTTTTGTCAAGAAAGTGTCTATGGCATGAAAATTTTTCAGAATGTGTCTATTTTTCATCAAAGGCCCCTAATTTTGTCTATTTTCTCAATTTTCCCAAAAATATTTAGTCATTTTACTAACTAAAGTAATTAAATACTAAAAATATTTACAACTTACCTTGGGGGTGTTAGGCTACTATTCTGAACTTTTGGGCAGTATTGACATACCAAATCTACGGGGGGATTATGAGAGATAATTTGAAAAATTAAAAAAATATACAGAATTAGAGGTCTGTAGTGAAATTTAGACACATCATGAAAAATTTTTATGCCATAGACGCTTTCTGTATAAAATAACTAAAATACCCTTAATAATAGAAAAGAAAGAAGAAAATATCGATTTTATACTGTCGAGTGTCAGATTTTATGTTGTCGAGTGTCGGATTTCATACTTTCGAGTGTCGGATTGCATGTTGTCAAGTGTCGAATTCTGTCGAGTAACGGATTTCATGCTATCGAGTGTCCGATCTATGCTATCGACTATCAGATTTCATACCTTCGAGTGTCAGATTTCATATTGTCAAGTGTCAGATCTTATATTGTCAAGTGTCGAATTCTATACTATCGAGTGTCGACTTTCATACTGTTGAGTGTCGGATTTATCATTTTATCACTTAAAGTAATTGTCTTTTAATAAAAAGAAGAGTAATAATGTAATTTATAAAAAAAAGTTTGTTGTATCAAAATTTTATAGAAATAACTTATTTTTTAATTAAATCTCCTAATTTAGACTACTTTCAATTTTTCCTCGATAATTTAAAAAATATTTGAAATACGAACCTTTCCTAGATAAAGAAAATGTTAAAAACCGCCAAGAGATCAAATCAATTTGATGAGTCGGTAGTTTGAACTAATGAAAGTCACTTTACGTAAATTTGACTTGTGATACGACAAATCAATATGTGATAACTTTTAACGTGTCCTAACGTATTCTACCACTCATTTATTTATAGATTATTGATTTCTATTTCTTTTTGAAATTTGACGTACATCTTTAAATACCGATTATAATTCTAATAAAGAAAATATAAATATATATTTAAGAAGAGCATGCTTATATTATATATTGAATTCTTATTTTTAAAATTTAATAAAAATATATAATTGATATTAATTCTTTTAAATTTAAAATAATATATAATTAATATTAATTTAAATATGATAAATATATATTTTAAAAAATAATATTTTAATTAAAAAACAAATATTATTTGAACTAATCTAAATTTCTATCGTGAACTACTCAAAAGTTTAATTCACTTATACTTTTATATAAAATTGGTTCGTAATATTATAGATTTATAAGTTTCAGATTTTGATGTTTTAATTATCAATTATTAAAGATACAAAAAGATATCAAATTTTCTTTAGTTAAATACTTTTCTTTTCTCTCTCTCTCTCTTTTTTTTTTAAATGATCGGCTCGGTATATTGATCATTGCTTATAATTACTGCAAGCTATTGTATGTTGAAAAGACATTTTTACCCTTAAAAGTTTTGGGCCTTTGTGTAATTTTGAAAACATGTGGGGTCTCCGAAATCATCCATTAAGTAAAGTGTCAGCGGGGTGATAGTCTAGCAAGTAGCGCGTCAGTAGTGTGTACAGAATCTAATTCTTTTTGTCGCTTTCAAAGTTGTCAAATCAGAAAACGATGTTCTTCATTCTCACACTAGCAACCCCAGCAACAGACAGAGCGGACGGATCGTGAAGTTCGAGTAGAGGCGGAGATATGGAAACGACGTTGTCTTCTTCTTCTTCCTCGGACGTGAAGAGCAAGAAGAAGGAGGCGTTGGGATGGATAGAGTGGATGAGAGGATGGTGCAACGTGATACACGAGATGCTGTTCCAGAGAATCCTGGCCAGTCATTTGCAGAATCCTTTGCCTTTGCCGCCTGTTAATGATCTTACCTGTATTGTTACCGGATCCACCAGCGGTATCGGCCGAGAAATTGCCCGGTATATCATGTCACTGAATCTTCACTTTCGTTCTTTCTGCTTTTGCTTTTGTTTCACTTTTTTAGTTTGATAATTTCACTTCATTTCCTTGAAATTTTGCTTAATTCTTGCCTAGTTAGAGAAAGACTGAACTAATATTTAGGAGAAATTACTGATATTTTTTTATTTATTTTAAAAGCGGAGTGGTCTGTTTGTAATTAGGCCAAATCTCAGGGGAGGTTAATGAGATTATTAGGACGGTCTGCTGATGATTTTGGAGGAGTTCATGACTGTTTTGCTAAGTTTCAGAGTAGGATTATAAAGAATTTGATAATTAGCTAGGGGGTTTTGTGAAATTGTCAAGCTTGCCTGAATGAAGGGGTTGTCTTCGTTTGTTGCGCAGGCAATTGGCGGAATCAGGGGCTCATGTTGTTATGGCAGTGAGGAACCTGAAGACAGCTCAGGATTTGATTAAGAAATGGCAGGATGAATGGGCTGGAAGAGGCCTCCCTCTCAACATTGAGGTAGCTAACAATTGTTGTTAGTAATTGCAGCTTTAATATATGCGGGAAATGTGTCAGTCAAATTCAACGAGTCTCTTTTGTTGAAAAATAGCATGGACTGATGACTACCATGTTTCTTTACACAAAGGGATTTTTATGTTTTTCTTTCTTCATTCCTTTGTTAACCATCCTAGAGGTGCATTTGGTATTTTTTTAATGGAATTTCTGCAAAAGAACCTAAAACTGACTTGGGGAAGAGCCTATCAGAATATAGCTTCAAGCTCTTCAGGTGTTTTTTTTTTTTTTCCTAATTCATAAAAGGCTTTCTAGATAAGCACCAACCAAATACTTAACAAAAAGCACTCTGAGTGGTATTTGCACCTCGATGTCTATTAAAAAAGGGTTCTCTATATAAGAACCTATCAAGTACTTGTAAAAAACGCTTTTGTTTATCTTGGACAAACATTAGAAAATAGACACAAAATACTGCAGTCTCCAAAATGCACCCTAAGGGATAGATATTATTGTAGAAAGGGGAATTTCTATCTAAATTTTGGGTATTGAATGTATTCCCTTCAACATTACCCATTGTTATTTCAGTTTAACATCTCCATTAGGATGGTTGACATGATATTTTGACTCCTCAAGGTAATGGAACTTGATCTACTCTCCTTGGATTCTGTTGTGAAATTTGCTGAGGCATGGAATGCTCGTTTAGGACCTTTGCATGTTCTTATCAACAATGCTGGAATATTTTCCATTGGAGGTATGCCTTTCTAACCTTCCAATTTGGTGTAACTCTAGATACATTTTGATGTTTTCTTTATGATCGAATGTGGGTCTTACTCATAATCTTTTTGTGACTTTATTGTTTGCTGTATGTTTTATATAGATTATTAATCTTTAATACAGCTATATGGCTACTTTTGCATGGTAATTTATTATCCTTTCCTCACAGTTTGTTTGCTTTATTGTTCTTCAGTAAGTTTTCTATTTATTACCGTCAATTTAGGTTCTATCCAATAGGATTGTTTGTATGTTTCGTTTCTTTGTTTGATAACCTTTTAAGCTGCTGCAATTGATGATGTTTTAGCTTCCGGTTGCATTTTGTATATGTGCTCCGTATCATTTATTGATATGCTTTGACTTTGCTGTATTCAGAACCACAAAAATTTTCGAAGGATGGGTATGAAGAACACATGCAAGTGAATCATCTGGCTCCAGCACTGCTTTCAATTTTGCTTTTGCCATCCCTTATTAGAGGCTCTCCTAGTCGAATTGTTAATGTGAACTCTGTTGTAAGTTACATAATTGATCCATGTGTTTTTTTAGTACGCATGTTTATATTGGTGTAGGCATAACATTTTTATCCTTTATGTTTCTTTGCACTTCATAATTGTCTTTGTTAAAGAAAATAAAAAAATGTTATATGGCAATTTGTCTATAACATGTCTGTTGAGTATTAATGATATTTGTGATGACATTTAAAATTTAGAATAATTTTTTACTTGTGAAAATGGCCATGAAATGCTGGTTATATGTCTAAGGAATCTTGGGGAAATGATAAAACTGAAGGTGTTTTGGATATTAACAGGTCCTGGTTGTAGTTCCTGTGTTAACTTTTCTAGCTGCTAACAGATTGCAATAAAAGCAATGGTTAAATCATTTCCCGTCTCCTTTGGAGGCTTACTAAGAAAGAAAATTTATATTTAATTTCATTATCTGGTGTTGAAAGCGAGGTATTTTCAGGTTTCTATGCTAGAATTTGACATGTCGATGATATGATTACAAAGAGGATTACTTGAGATATGCTCGTCTCGCAATTGGTGCATCTTGTGCTAAGGAGAGTCGGAAAGTGAAATTCTTTTGCTTTATAAAATTCTGCTAGGCCATTGTGGCTTAGCCTTTAATCTTGACAGCATCTCTTTCCTGCTATTCTATTCTCAGTTGTCTAGAGTTAAATATAAATCATATTAATTGTTACTAAAGGCAGTCCTTCATATGAATGTGATATCTAATATATGAATAAACAATAAAATAAATTACAAACGAATTACTTGAGGGTTTACCTTCCCAACAGCTTCCTTTGTGTTTTAGAATTTACTGCTTCAAAGGAATTGTAAAGCTTTTGAGGTTCTAGTGAATCCTATTATAGCTATGAAGTGTAGGATTCTAAGGAACATTTTTCATAGTTATCGAATCCTGCTTGCTTTGTGTTTCAGCAAGTATTTTGAAATTCATTTGTAGGTTGGAATTTAGAGCTTTACTGTTTCTTCTCATTGATAGTGCTTTCTTGTCATCATGTGAATTAAGGATTCTCTCCATTTTCTTTAAGGCTTTCTTGATAAACTTATTACAAAAAATTATTCCCATATTTTTACTTTTCATATTGAATAATTTTGAGAAGCTTCTTCTACTTTTTAAATTGGAAAAAGTTTTTTTTTTCTTTCATTCATTGGATTTTTCTTTGAGCTTTTATAGAGGTTGACCTCATATGCACTTCTCAATAAAATGTCTACCGATAAAAGAACATGGAAAAAGCAGAGAGGCATCTGTTACATAATGCAGTGGTAGTTGATTGATCATATTGCATGCAAGTCTAGCTCATATCTTTACTGTCCAAATCTTACCTTTCTATGTCTAAAAATAGTTTGTTCCCTTTTTCGGGTGTAGATGCATTATGTTGGCTTTGTTGACACAGAAGACATGAACGTTGTTTCTGGCAAGAGAAAATATTCGAGCTTAGTCGGATACACAAGCAGCAAACTAGCACAGGTGCAGTTAGAAATTAATTTTTAAGTCTTTTAACAGTTTTATAACCTGGATGATTGCTTTTACAGTTTCTTGGTTTAGAAAGTGGCAAGTTTGACTGCTATATTGGTATGATCAGAGAAAATATCAGGGCTTGTGTATATGTTAAATGTCTACATATTAGCTCCCGAATCATTCTGCTCATTTGATGTCTTCATGATTAATATCAATATCAATGGTACTATTTGGTACTGGTCATTTGTGGGCTGAGGGATTATCTTTGTTTTATATGATTTGAACTAAGATCTGTTTTTGACTCCCTTTGTTAGCCTGCCTAACATGTGGACGCATATGTAATATTGAAACAAAGTTGAGCTACTCGTGTGTAATTGGGTTTGTTTTGGCTAGAAGCTAGGTTGCTTTATGCCAACATGCATATTTACATATATCAGTAATTCATGGGCAAGTGGCCTCTTGATGTGATTTATTGTGGTTTCTTTCATGTGGACTTATTTGTTGGCTGCTTGTTCTGTGAACTGTAGTTTAAGAAAGAAATCAGTGTCAGCTCATTTTGGTAGATAAATAAAATTTGAAGATTTTTTCTATTCCAAGAAAAGTATAACTCAAAGAATCTGTAAAGATAATGCCTGCTCTGTCCCTTTCATTAATAAAATTTTTACTACCCTTCATTACATTTTTTCCCCAGTTATCTGGTGCTGCTTTTAATTTTTGAAAGTTCTATTTTTCTTGTTTGATCTGTCTTCACTAATAGTGAAATTTGTATTTAATTGGTCTAATATTAAATTTGGAAAAAAAATTATAGTTTATTTAATAGTATGCACAGTTTTTGTAACTACTGGAGGCTTGTCCATTTAAGTTGTTGCCCTTAAGGTTGCAATAAGAATGTATGTCTAGGATATCTAGTTTATGCTTTCTCTTTTTCCATTTTTCTTGATATCGGCTGTAGCCTGTAATTTTCTTTCACTGGTATGTGTAAAAGCTGATCATTAATAGCGATACTCTCACTTAAAATGATAACTATGTGATATCTTGTGGTTTCACTTTGTTAAGTTATAGAGAAGAAATTAGCCATCTGATGGCCTTTAGGTCGTTTTGCAGATTATGTTTAGTAGCATTCTCCAAAGACGATTGCCTGCTGAATCTGGCATTAATGCAATATGTGTATCGCCTGGAATTGTCCACACAAATGTTGTAAGTCTCTGGGTGATACCAGTTTGCTTTTCTCATCTTGACAGGTAGACATATGTATATACCTCCATGTGCTTGTTTCTTTTTCAACACGAAGTATAATTTGTCCATAGCAAATAGAGTTGCCGTAAATATAAACATATATTAGAAAATAAGCAGATTGTAAGTACATGCTTTGCCTGCTACATTAGCAGTTTCTAGTGAGGATGATGTAGTACATCTGGCAAACAATAAGCTGGTAGCAAAGCAGTCTGTGTGTTGATAACGGTAGTGGTAGTGAGTGTAGTCAGGTTGGTGGAGGTGGCTTAGTGGAGTTGAAGTGTGGACTGTTGGTCAACTATAGTTGTGGGATGCTCATGGTGCCAACTAGTAGTAGGAGGTTGTAATGGTAATAGTGATTTAATGTTTTTTTTTTGACCTAGAATTCCTTCAGCCTTTCCTATGTTCATTGAACTCTAAACGGGGGCTGCTTTTGCTTGCTACAAACTTGGAAGCCTGTAAAAATGTGAGAAATAAAGTAGCCCCAACGGGATTTGAGTCTTTTAAGCTCAAGGATGAGACCATGTGCTTCTTACTACTAAGCCCAACCCGTGGGTGCAATAGTTAATTTGTGTTGTGGGATGATTATGGTTAATGTATCAAAAAGGTGATATTGTTAGTCGTTTGCTTACTGGATGGGTATGATAACAGTAATGGTAGTGATAGGGGGGTGTAAGTGTCGACAAGATGTTGGATGATTTTGATCTTTGTAAAAGGTGTATCAATCAAGTTTTGCATGGCCTTTTATCATCAGAATTTTAGTAATACATGGATTCTCTTCCCTCCAAATGATACTATGACAATCATAGTTATTTCATTATAGTGAAAATTTTACCTATGAAAATTGAATTTTTGTTTTGCAGTATATTTGTGGCTTTAAATTTGCTTATTGGTACGCTAGATAGAACTTTAGTTTTAAAAAACTAGTTTGCTTGCAAACAAAGTATATAAAATCTTAATACAAGCTGATGGGGCATTGGCCAGATAATTGTTTGTTGTCTAATTTAATTTGTTTAATTATTTTTCTTTCTTATTTCACTCTCTTATTATGTTTACATGATATTAATTTGTGTATGAGGGTATATACTTTTAGTTTGCAAGTATAATGTTATTGTCAATGTTAATCCGATGGATGATTTAATATCTAGCAACATTGATATCTAATTAAGTGATAAACTTAGGCTTGCGATTTTTTCAAGTGGTATTGGGAGTATGTTTTGAACTCAATTGACCTGTTTTTACTCTTTTGTTTTTGTCTTTATTCAAAATGCAGGCAAGGGATCTTTCCAGGGTTGTTCAAGCCGGTTATCATCTCATACCCTATTTTATCTTTAGTGCACAAGAAGGTTAGTCTTCTGAAATTCTAGTGCATCTGTTTAATTCTGACTTGCATGGCAAACCTTTTCTGGCAAGCCATATTTCTTCATTGGACATCAACGCATTTTGATATCTTTCACAAGTTTAAATCTATTAGACTCCATTTGCACATGGGATATTCTGGGAGAGGTTGAGTTCGATTGTAGCCATTTTCAGTTGATTGGCAGAGTTAAAATGCAAACAAGTTATGTGGGACCAATAGGGGCGCACCATATAATTACAAAAACATGCTATAATCTTATTAATGTCTGTGGTATACAGGAGATTTTTTTTCTTTTTTACTGTTTACCGTATAACTTTTATTTTAATGATTTCTAAGTGATGATATATATGTATTTCTTTTAAAAAAGAAAAAAAGTTGCTCTCCTTAACAATGTTGCATAAACACTTAACAATGTTGCATAAACACTGTAGTTATCTTTTCTGGTAAAAACAATTTAAAATTTCAAACTTTTTAAAATCTTTGACAAGTATATTTCGGTTGCTATCCAATCCAGCCATATGCTGCTTAAAAAATGAAGAGTGCTATATAGTCCAATCAAATCTAGTCCTATCTAACGCACGCTTTGATTTCAATACAATCAATCCTGTGTACCAAAGAGGGCTATAGAATCCAAGTAAATAAAGGAGGAGCACATTCTTCTTGTCTTGCATTTAGCTCTTCTTACACTTGACTTGTGGACCCTTCGTTTATAAAAACGAGCTAACAAAATTGTGGTGGAACAGAGGCTTCCATGTAGTTTGTAAGCACAAATAGGTCCAAAAGTATATGTACCAAGAACACTGGATGGTAATTTTAGAGTTATAGTTCCTTTTGTCAAGGAAAGTTATATTTTGTTTGAAGACCACCCAAAATATTTTACTATGATGCCTTTGCAATGCTTTGCATATCCATTTTGAATTCATGTTGTATTCCATCAAAGGTAAACTATATAAAACAAAGTACAGACTAAAAATGTAATGATTTAACAATCTATGCAGGTTCCAGGAGTACACTTTTTGCAGCCACTGATCCTCAGATTCCAGAGTACTGTGACTTGTTGAGAGCAGATGACTGGCCTGTTTGTGCATTCATATCTCAAGATTGCCGTCCGGCAAATCCTTCTGAAGAAGCTCACAACCTTGAGACTTCTCATAGAGTCTGGGAGAAGACACTAGAGTTGATTGGCCTCCCTTCGGATGCTGTAGAGAGGCTTTTAGAAGGGGAAGAAATCAAATGCTGGTATGGGGCTTAACAGGAGTAGTTTTCCATCATTTTCTCTTAGGAAAACGCTCTTTATTACCAGGACAACATCAAATGCCCCATGGACGTAATTCCTGAACTTTACTTCAATTGGATTAGGCCTGTGGTTTTACTTCAGCCGGTTCCAACTCTTCACCCTAAAGTAAGTCAGCATATATCACATTGGCATTTATAGAGAAACTCATTATTTTTCATACTTATTTCGATTTTAACCAAAATGACTGCGATAAATTACGATATGGGGGACGTAGATACGTAGACTACATCCTGTATGGCTCATATGATCCATCTTTTTGGAAGAGGGCTGGGGGAGGTATCTTTAGAATGTAGTGGCTAGTGATACTCATGGTGATAATGGGTTCCTTCTTTTCAACCATGTTTGTCTTGTGTAAAATTAGAGAATGCAATATTTGGGTATCAACATTCTGCTAACTTTATTACAAAGCAATGTACCATATTGATACTCAATCTCTGTTTTTCCCAATGTTTAGCTTCTGTTATTGTCGATTCTTAACTGCAAATATTCAAAATGTTCTGGACAACCCTCTGACATGGAGTCTAATTTCGAAATTCCAGTTCGTTCATTGCCCCCTTATGTTGATTTGTTTAATATCATTATGGTTGGATGTTTTAGGATTGTTCTTTTCCATTCTAATATTCTTAATGATAAAGATCATTGAATCTAATGTTTAATTGCTACATCTGAATCATTTTATCTATTGAAGTATACTCAGGGCAGTAATAATTTCGTGTGTAAATTGAAGGCTGAGCACATAGTAACCATATTGGCGACCTTCCCCCTCTAGGGTTATTTCTTGAATTTCATAGCTATAAAGTTATAAACTTCATCAAGGTGAAAAATCTAATCTTTTAGAAGAGCAACTTACTCAAAAAAAGCAGAATATAAATGACAATCACAAGATTGAAGAATCAAGGACCAAGATGAATGCACAAGCATGAAGTTTAACAGGATTGTGTTTTTCACTTCATAAAATCATTAGAATCAATAATAAACTGAAAGAAGTGGTAATTATACGAATTGTCAAAATAATTGCCAAATGGTAATACTATAACAAAAATGAAATTGAGGGGACACAAAAGTGTGTAGCAGTTTTGGTTTAGAACAAACTAGATCAAACTTACAACAGATTCCAGGGAGGACAATAATTAGTTGCTTAAATGTTGAGACACCATCTTCATGGTTGGTCTAGATCGTGGATTCACATCTAAGCATAAAAAGGCAACCTCAGTGATGGATATCAGTTTGTTTTGAACTTCGAGGGAGGGAAATGGCAGCCTTGAATCTAGCACATCTCGAAGCTCTATGTTGTTCATTGTGGCAGATGAATTGGGACGGGAAATAAAATCTCCTGGGTATTTCCCTTGGATGGCTTCGAGTGCTAGCACTCCAAAGCTATACACGTCACATTTCTCTGTCAACTTCATTGTGTAAGCAAGCTCTGCAAAGTGAAAGAAACATATTATGATGTATCAATCATTCCTGTTCTATGTGCTGATAAAGGTAATAATGAAGGAATTGTATACCTGGTGCAACATATCCGCATGTGCCTGCAAGTTGAGTCCAATTGGTTGAGTCTGGTTTGAGCAGCTTGGCAATTCCGAAATCAGAAACATGAGCTTCATACTCCAAATCAAGCAATATATTCTTGCTTGATATGTCTCGGTGGACAATTGGTGGGGAGCAGTCGTGGTGAATGTAAGACAAGGCATGAGCCACACCAGTTATGACATTCATGAGCCACACCAGTTATGACATTCACTCTCTTACTCCAATCTAGTTCTGCTGCTGATATTTCATTGCTCAAGATTGTGGCCAAACTACCCCTTTCAAGGTACTCGTAGACTAAGAATGAATGTCGGGTATGTGAGCAAAAACCATGTAATTTCACAATATTGCGATGCCTTATCTCTGTTAATGTCCTTATTTCGTTTAAGAACTCTTTTTGATATGCTATGTCACCAGTATGCATGGAGTGGATTCTTTTAACTGCTACCATGCTCCCTGAAGGTAGCTCAGCTTTGTAGACACTTCCATGACCACCCTTCCCAATGCAGTACGTGGCATCAAAATCCTTTGTTGCTGCTACGATTTCCTCATACAGCCTCCTTCCTTCAAAAATTGATATTGAAAAAAATTCTTCATTGATTATACCAGTACTTTCTTGGTCTTGCAAGTCACTCTTCCTTTGGAAACTAAAGAACATTCGAGACACTACTACTGAAAGAGCAAGCGCTCCTAAGAGAGGGAACAAAATTATAAGGAAGATTACCCAGCCTTTTGCTAAGCTTTTTTTGTGTGATGGGATAGGTCTTGGGACTTTGCAAGGTTGTAGTCCACTAACATTCCCACACAATCCTTTGTTCCCTTCTAATGCTTCGAAGGTAACACTTCGAAATGCCTTGCTATTGGGAATTGGACCCTCCAACTCATTGTAGGATATGTCAATGCTTGATAGGGCAAGCATTTGTTCAAATTGTCTTGGAATGAATCCTGAGAGGTTATTGTGGGAAATATTCAGATTGTCTAAGCTCTCCAAACTGCAGATTTGAGGTGGTATTTCTCCTCCGAGTAAGTTATGACTCAAATCTAGGTATGATAGTTGAACTAGATCTCCCAAATGAGTTGGGATTTCTTGGTTTAATTGATTATTACTTAAATTCAAGTAGTGCATGTTCAATAAGTTTCCTAGATCTTCTGGAATTGAATTGCTCAACCTGTTTGAAGACAAGTCAAGATTTTTAATTCCAGTGAGTAATCCAAGTTCCAATGGTATACCACCGAAAAGTTGATTCCCATTCAAAATCAGATCCTCTAGGGAAGCCAACTTTCCGAGCTCCATCGGAATCTCCCCAACTAAATGATTTGAAGAAAGATCAAGTCTACCCAGTTTACTTAAGTTTCCAATCTCAGCTGGTATGCTGCCCATAATATTATTCCCTGCCATCTTTAGGGTGCCTAATTTTGAACACTTTCCCCATGCGGCTGATACCTCACCATAAAAATTATTGTGGCTGAGATCTAAGAACGTCAGGTTTGGATAGACGCCAAAACTCTCAGATATATTTCCAACAAGTTGGTTTTGTTGCAAGAGGAGTCTTTCTAGGCTTGCACAATTTCTCAAGTCTTGGGGGACTGGACCTACGAAATGGTTGTTATTTACGCTGAACCTCTTAAGTGAACCACTGCGACAAATAGTATGGGGTAAATGACCAGTAAAATGGTTAAAGTCTAATTCCAGGACGGTCAACTTCATGAAATTTCCAATATCTTGAGGAATGGGACCAGAAAGACTGTTATCACGGAGGTACAAAATCTCCAAGTTGCTTAGATTGCCGAAAGATGCAGGAATGGGGCCCTTGAATTGATTTTCACTTAACTCTAGATCAATAAGAGAATTTAAGTTTCCAACTTCGGAAGGAATTGAACCAGAAAGTTGATTACTATATAAGTGAAGAAGGATGAGATTTCTCAAACCACCTATAGACCCTGGAATAGAGCCGGAAAGATTGTTGGTATGAAGGCTTATGTCGGTGAGAGATTCCAAATTTCCTATTTCTGAGGGAATCGAACCAGAAAGATGGTTGTGGAACATGTACAAGACGGTTAGCTTTCTTAGGCTTCCAAAACTAGGAGGGATTGGACCAATTAAGTTATTTGTATCCATGTAAAGCTCAATCAGATTGGAGAGATTTCCAAAGGTTGGAGGAATTGAACCAGAAAGTGAATTACCATAAAGATACAAATAAGCCAAGTTGCTCAAATTAACTAAACTAGCGGGAATTGAACCTTCCAAATGGTTACTGTACAGGGCAAGTTCATTAAGAAAACTTAGCTGGCCTACTTCTTCTGGAATTAAGCCGCTTAACTGATTCTCATCCAGGTGGAGGATCTCAAGGTATGTTAGAAGACCAATTTCTGGGGGTATTCTCCCAGAAAAATGATTAGTTTGCAAATCAAGGTACTTCAGTTTGGAAAGGTTACCAATTTGAGGTGGGATGGTACCAAAGAGTTCATTAAGGCTAAGATCAAGATATGCAAGATGGGGAAATGATGAGAATGAAAATTCATCAAGCGTACCTTTTACAGCTGATTCTGTTAGGTTGATCCTGTGGACACTTCCCACGTGATCGCAAGAAATTCCAGGCCACGTACATGGAGTTGTTTTGGTCTTGAGTTGGGTAGAATTATCAGTGGCATTAACAGGATAAAGGGTCCATTGATGCAGGACAGAGTGGTTATTATGATTTTGAAGGCTGGATTTCCATTTGAGAAGAGCCTTTGATTCTTGAGTAGAATCAAAAGCATTATTAAGTGAAAATTGTAACACAACAAGCAGGAGCAGGGAAGCAGGTGAGATTGCTCTCTTCAAGGTTGACAAGGTCATATTGCTTACACCAGTTATGTTCATAATGCAGAGGCTGGTTCAGAAACTGAAACTTATAAGCAAGATAATGCGATATAGGAGAACTCTCAAGGCTAGCTTGTATTTAAGAAATCTCTGCACCATCTTCCACTCCGGGATTAATTATGTTGTTGCTTTTCTGAGTTAGTTTTACGTAGAAAAGGGTTTCTGAAACTGTACATGTTGAAGCTCGACGGGAATTTCACATTAGAGAATTCTATATTTTTCTTTATAATATATTAAAAAGTTTGGTTGATTAGGTTACAAAAAGTCGTAAGATGAATCCTACTTGGCCTGCTTTAATTCGGAAACGATAAAAATGAAAAGTGAACATATGAAATATCACTTTTTTTTTTCTTGTACTTTCCGAAAAGATGGTCAATGTATCAACCTTATTGTCATTGGCTATTTTTTGACCTCATTTCACATTTTTGCTTTTTCTTGGTCATCTTGGCTCCATCATCTTATTGAATGTACATATACATGTGAAAGCAAATCTTCAGTTAAAGTTGCGTTTACAAGTGAGACTTGGTCCAACTGAAACTGATGCCCTCATTGCATGAATTATGAAAAAGAAAAGTTGGAACTTAAAAGAAATCATAATGTTCCTCCGTGATTGGATGTGTTTTCGGTGGCAGTTCCTGTTCCATACATGGTCACAACTATGGGTCTTGCTATAGTTCATGCGTGTGCCATTACCTAAGCACATATAAAAATTGTAAATATATGTAAGTTATAAATCACATAAAAAATTATAAATTAATATAAAAGTTATAACTGAGACATAAAAATTATAAATATCACTTTCAATTTTTTTAATCATTTACAAGTTTTGTATGTTTATTTACAATTTTTATATGTACATTTAAAATTTTTATATGAAATTGATGAAGGTAATTAATGTATTGGTACCTGAATGTACCATAGAAAAATCCATCTCAATTACATTCTTCAAGTAAAGATTTATAATTTAAAAGCAAGACTTTTGCCTTTTGAGACTATAATAATGCTCTAATTATATTTGCTTGGACTTGGAACATGATCAGCAATTATGATGGCCATAATCACATAAGTCTCTGTAAAATTTTTTTTGTTTTCGCGTCACATAATTCTCTTTGAAATCTGACTATTGTTTTGTGTCATCTAATGTGTATTTTTCTTCGTAACAAACACGCAAATGCTAAATGGCTGCATTATATTGCAGCAGAGGTAGCCAAGCTTGGAGCGTAATCAACATGCAGCCGTTGATTGGCTATGCTGCTTTCAGCGGAGGGAGCTTAGCCTCTCTCCACATTATTTACAATAGTTGTCCATGCAATGCGGAGGGGCTAATCTGGAACTTGAAATTTATGTACAGTGATGCAATTTAGATGAACTCATCAAGGCTAGCTTTGGGGAAGTCTTTGCACCATCTTGCACTCCAGGACATTAATTTTATTTAGAAAAAGGTTTTGTAGAGATCTGCAACTGCCTTTGTTACGTGGAAGCTAATTTGATTTTTCTACTATTTCGCCGAAAAAGTGAATTTCACATTAGAAAAACTTGCTTTCTTGATGCATATACTAATTAACTTGTTCAATCGGTAAAGTCTCAAGAAGTCTTAATTTCAAATCCTGCTTAAATGCATCGAAGACAAAAAGGGTTTGGTTACTTTAGCTTTAGCCGTAAAAGGACAAATAATCATAGCAAAAAGAAGAATATCCCAGGATTTTTCCAAAAGCTGTCGAATATTTATTGTTGAAGAAGACTGACAATGTAAAAAAGCCATTGTCTTTGATCCTCTTTGGTCTTTCAATCAAGCGCTTTCGGACTTCATTTCAAGCTTCTTTTCTTTCTTGACTCCACTGTGGTGGGAATAATAATGTAATTAACTAGGTCTGTGTTGTTAAAATGTGAATGTTAATCTCCTTTGTTTTCAATTATTTACAATTACGAACCAGTCCAAGCTTAAACTGAGGCCTCCATGCACGACAATCAAAGTCTACGTTATATATTTACATCTTCTAATAGTCAAGGTCTTTGTCTTGTAGTACACCCTTTCCAAGCGGCATGCTGGAAACATTAATTCAGTATTATTGTAAAGTAATAATATTTTTCCACCGTAAATAACACGAATTAAATAAGGATCATTTATTGGCTTAATTTTTTCTAAGATTTTGAGTATATATATGATGACACATAATTTTTAATATTAATGAACAACTTAGATGTGTATATATTATTTCTCCTCATTAAAAAATTTTTGATAACGACCAATCATGTTCTTGTAAAAAAAAGTTAGAAATGAGTTAAAGAGGGGATCCTTATTCGAATTAAAAAGTTATTTATAAAAAAAAAATAGTTGTTATATCAAAATCTTCCATTTTGTCCCGAACGTCATGAGAGGGGAATGACAGCGTTGAATCCAGCACATCAGCAACCTTTATGTTGATCATTCGGCTAATTAACTGGAACGTGAAAGAAAATCTCCTAGATGTTTCCCTTGAATGATTTCAAGTGCGCCAAGACTCCAAATCTATGCACATCAAATTTCTTTGTAACCTTCATTGTGTAAGTAGGCTCTGTAGAGAGGAATTTTTTTGTTTTTGTTTTTTATACCCATTTACAAGTTCAAATATTCATTTAGAAATTTTATATAAGCATTTATAATTTTTATATGAAATTGATAATAGTAATGTATTGATACATTAATGCACTGTAGAATGACAATTCTTCAAGTAAAGACTTGTCCTTTCAAAGCAAGACTTCTACCTTTTGAGAATCTATAATAATGCTCCAATTATATTTTTCTTGGACTTGGAACATGATTAGCAATTGTGGACGGCCTAGTTACATTTGTCTCTTTAAGAATTTTTGTTTTCACATTACATAATTCTCTTCAAAATTTGACAATTGTTTTGTCATCTAATACATATTTTCCTTCATAAATCATAAATCAACACCTATGTGACTGCTGATGAGCTGTGCTGCATTGCAGCTGAGGTACATAGCCAAGCTTCGCACGTAACCAACATGCAGCTGTTGATTGGCTACGCTGCGTTTAAGCCGAGGTAGACTGCCACCTTCTCTGCACATTGTTTACACTAGTTGTCCGTGCAATGCAGAGGGGCTGATCCGGAAATTGAATTTTATGTACGGTGATGCTACTAGAAGAACTCATCAAGGCTAGCCTTGGGGAAGTCTTTGGACCATCTTGCACGCCAGGACATTAATTTTATTCAGAAAAAGGTTTTGTAGAGATCTGCAACTGCCCTTTATTATGTTGAAGCTAATTTGATTTTTCTACTATTTCACCCAAAAAAAGGGTTTTCACATTAGAAAAACCTGCTTTCTTGATGTATTAAGATATTAATATGGTATATAAAATTCTGCTAGTTCAATCGGTAAAGTCTCAAGAAGTCTTAATTAAAAATTCTGCTCACATCAAAGACAAACAGGTAGTTGGAAAAGGAAAAATAATTGTAGCAAAATATATATATATCCCAGGATTATTCCAAAAACTGTATAATATTTCTTATTGAAGAAGACTTGCAACGTAACAAAGTCTTGCTCATTGACCCTCTTTAATACCCTTCAATCAAGCGCTTTACAACTACATTTCAAGATTTTTCTCTTTCTTGACTCCACTGTGTTAGGAATATTAATGAACTTAGCTAGGTCTTTGTCGTCAAAATGTGAATGTTATTCTCCAAATTCGGTTTTTGTTTTTACAAGTGCAAAGCATTCCAAGCTTAATCTGAGGCCTCCATGCACTAGAATCAATTCTACGTCATATATTTACATTAATTCTAACAGTCAAGGTCTTTGCCATGTAGTGCATATTTTCCAAACAGCATGTTAGAACATTAATTCGATATTATTGTAAAGTAATTAATAATTGTTAGTGTCAAACTCGGATCTCACAATAATATTTTTCCTCCGTAAATAATACAAATAGACAAGTTATTTGTAACAAACAGGACAAATAGTCGTTATATATACCAAAATCTTCCATTTGCATAATAATGCCCAAACAACAATAGTAGCAACAAAAACAAAATTCAGCAGAGGATACAAAAAATGAAGTACAGGTTTTAGCTTGTAGTACAAATTTGATCAACCTTACAACAGATTCCAGGAAAGAAAAAATTAGTTGATTAGTAGTTGTGACACCCTGTTCATGGTTGGTCTGGATTGTGGATTTACATCTAAGCATAAAAAGGCTACCTCTATGATGGATATCAGTTTGTCCTGAACGTCGAGGGAGGGAAATGGCAGCCTTGAATCCAGCATATCATCAATCTCTATGTTGATCATGTTGGCTAATGAAGTGGAACGCGAAAGAAAATCGCCTGGATGTTTCCCTTGAATGACTTCAAGTGCCAACACTCCGAAGCTATACACATCACATTTCTCTGTTACCTTCATTGTGTAAGCCAGCTCTGCAGAGAGGAAGACATAAAATGATGTATCACTCAACCATGTTCTATGTAACTGATAAAGGTGAAATGAAGAAATTATATACCTGGTGCAACATATCCATATGTGCCTGCAAGTTGAGTCAAATTGGCCGAGTCTGGTTTGAGCAGCTTAGCAGTTCCAAAGTCAGAAACATGAGCTTCATATTCCAAATCAAGCAATATATTCTTGCTCGATATGTCTCGATGGACAATTGGTGGGAAGCAATCATGGTGCATGTAAGACAAGGCATGAGCCACACCTTTTATGACATTCACTCTCTTACTCCAATCGAGGTTTTTTGCTTTTACTTCATTGCTCAGGATTGTGGCCAAGCTACCTTTTTTAAGGTACTCGTAGATTAAGAATGAATGTCGGGTATGTGAACAAAAACCATAAAATTTCACAATATTGCGATGTCTTATATCTGTTAATGCCCTTATTTCACTTAGGAACTCTTTCTGATTTGCTATATCACCGGTATGCATGGAGTGAATTCTTTTAACTGCTACAACAAACCCTGGTGATAGCTCTGCTTTGTAGACACTTCCATGACCACCCTTTCCAATGCAGTAACTGGCATCAAAATCCTTTGTTGCTGTTACAATATCTTCATACATCTTTTTGCCTTCAAAAATCGATATCGAAAAGAATTCTTCATTGATTAAACCGGTTTCTTGGTCTTGCGAGTCACTCTTCCCTCTTTGGGAACAAAAGAATATTTGGATCACCACTATTGAAAGAGCAAGTGCTCCCAAAAGAGGGAACAGAACTATAAGGAAGATTACCCAAGTTTTTGCTAAGCCTTTTTTGCGTGGTGGGATAGGGACTTTGCAAGGTTGTAGTCCGCTAACATTTCCACACAATCCTTTGTTCCCACATAATTCTCCGAAGGTAGCATTTCGAAATGCCCCTTTACTGGGAATTGGACCCTCCAAATCATTGTAGGATACGTCAATGCTTGGTAGGGCAGACATTTTTTCAAATTGCCTTGGAATGAATCCGGAGAGGTTATTGTGGGAGAGATTTAGATATTCTAAGCTCTCCAAACTGCAGATTTGAGATGGTATTTCTCCTCTGAGTAAATTATGACTCAAATCTAGTTGTGATAGTCTATGAACTAGATTTCCCAACTGGGATGGAATTTCTTGGGTAAACTGATTGTTGCTCAAATTCAAATAGTACAGATGCACCAAGTTCCCTAGATTTCCTGGGATTGAATCGCTTAACCTGTTTGCAGACAAGTCAAGTTTCAGAATTTGGGTTAGTAACCCGAATTCTGATGGAATAGCACCAGAAAGTTGATTCCCATTCAAAATCAGATGTTCTAAGGAAGCCAACTTTCCAAGTTCCTTTGGAATCTCCCCAACTAGACGATTTGAAGAAAAATCAAGTCTGTCTAGTTTTATTAAGTGTCCAATTTCAGCTGGTATGCTGCCTGTAATACTATTCTCTGCCATCTTTAGGGTGCCTAATTTTGGACACTTTCCCCACTTAGCTGATACCTCACCATAAAAATTATTGTGGCTGAGATCTAAGAACGTGAGGTTTGGATAGACGCCAAAACTCTCAGATATATTTCCAACAAGTTGGTTTTGTTGTAAGAGGAGTCTTTCTAGGCTTGCACAATTTCTCAAGTCTTGGGGGACTGGACCTACGAAATGGTTGTTATTTACGCTGAACCTCTTAAGTGAACCACTGCGACAAATATTATGGGGTAAATGACCAGTAAAATGGTTAAAGTCTAATTCCAGGACGCTCAACTTCATGAAATTTCCAATATCTTGAGGAATGGGACCAGAAAGACTGTTATCACGGAGGTGCAAAATCTCCAAGTTGCTTAGATTGCCGAAAGAAGCAGGAATGGGGCCCTTGAATTGATTTTCACTTAACTCTAGATAAATGAGAGAATTTAAATTTCCAACTTCGGAAGGAATTGAACCAGAAAGTTGATTACTATATAAGTGAAGAAGGATGAGATTTCTCAAACCACCTATAGACACTGGAATAGAGCCGAAAAGATTGTTGGTATGAAGGCTTATGTCGGTGAGAGATTCCAAATTTCCTATTTCTGAGGGAATCGAACCAGAAAGATTGTTGTGGAACATGTACAAGACGGTTAGCTTTCTTAGACTTCCAAAACTAGAAGGGATTGGACCAGTTAAGTTATTTGTATCCATGTAAAGCTCAACCAGATTTGAGAGTTTTCCAATCTCTGGCGGTATGGAACCGGAAAGTGAATTATTATAAAGATACAAATAAGCCAAGTTGCTCAAATTACCCAGTGCAGCAGGAATTGAACCGTCTAAACGGTTACTGTACAGGGCAAGTTCAGTTAGAGAACTTAGCTGGCCTACTTCTTGTGGAATTGAGCCATTTAACTGATTCTCATCCAGGTGGAGGGTCTGAAGATATGTTAGAAGACCAATTTCTGGGGGTATTCTCCCAGAAAAATGATTAGTTTGCAAATCAAGGTACTTCAGTTTGGAAAGGTTACCAATTTGAGGTGGGATGGTACCATAGAGTTCATTAAGGCTAAGATCAAGATATGCAAGATGGGGAAACGATGAGAATGAAAATTCATCAAGCGTACCTTTTACAGCTGATTCTGTTAGGTTGATCCTGTGGACACTTCCCACGTGATCGCAAGAAATTCCAGGCCACGTACATGGAGTTGTTTTGGTCTTGAGTTGGGTAGAATTATCAGTGGCATTAACAGGATAAAGGGTCCATTGATGCAGGACGGAGTGGTTATTAGGATTTTGAAGGCTGGATTTCCATTTGAGAAGAGCGTGTGATTCTTGAGTAGAATCGAAAGCAATATTAATTGAAAGCTGTGACACAAAAAAAAGGACCAGAGCAAGGAGTGAGATTACTCTCTTCGAGGTTGACAAGGCCATTTCGTTTATAAAAGTTGCATGTGCAATGCAGAGGCCGTTCAGTACTTGATATTTATAGTAAATATAATGCCATATAGCAAAACTCTCAAGGCTAGCTTGTAATTAAGAAGTCTCTGCACCATTTTACACTCCAGGACTTTTGCTATGTTTTTCACGTAGAAAAATCGTTTCCTCCAACTGTAGATTCGGGAACTAATTTTGTCTCTTTCTTGAATAAAGTGAATCATCGAATGCAATGCAATGCAATGCTTTTGTCGTTACTAAGTGAACTTAATTACATTTAAAGTTGTGTTTACAAGTTTGACCGAGTCCAACTTTAAACTGATAAGCCTCTAGGATCTACAATCACAAAGAACCACAAATTCATCATCCAGCTCAAGGTTCTTTGTCTTGTATTGCATCATTTCTAAATGGCAGATTCCAAAATCGTTAGAAATAATATAGTTCCTCCGTGATTGAATGTGTTTTAGGATGGATTTTCTGTTAATACATGATCTCAATTACATTGTACAAGTAATAAATTAAGTTTTATTTTTTGAGGCTTACTGCCTTCTGAGATTCTGTAACAATTCCCCAATATTTTTTGGTTAATTGAACTTGGAATATGATGAGTAATCATGCTTGCATGGCCTTAATTACATTAATCTCTTTAAACTTTCGGTTCAACAAAAATTGTTTGCAAAAATGGCATAAAATTGTCAAATAGTTATTGCATAAAATCGTGTTATATTGAACATTGTCATTAGTTTAACAATGTTATTGTCATTAATTTATAAAATAGTGTCATTGTTATTGGCCCTCTTCAATCTTTTATCAAAATCTTCGGGATCTCATTTCACTCATCGTGGCTATGTGTTGACTCACCCCACTGTCAGGTCTTTGTCGTTACAATGTGAATTTAGTCTACTGCTCTCCAAATAACTGCGTGGTTGAATCTTCTTAAGTACGACCTAGTCCAAGCTTAAGCCGATGGGGCCCCATTGCTCAACAGCCATTCAGAACGGAGATGTCTATGCCAAGGTCTTTGCCTTGTAGCGCATATTTTTTGAAAGGCATGATAATTATTGATCCCCCATGATTGATTGTGCTCTTTATATAAATGGTCCAAAATTATCCAAACTAAAGATTAATTCATTCTTTGAAGCCAAAGACTTCTGCCTATTAATACTCTTGTAATTCTCCAATCATATATGTACTAAGGAGAATAGTTTATGAAACCCCTTTTATGCTTCATTTTATATTCATTTTAAAATGCTCAGTCTTATTGTTTTATCTTTATTTTATTTAAAATAATTTTTTTAGTTAAGTTTAACACTAATAGTTTATTCTGGAAAGTAAGAAGTGTATTTTACTGCTTTCCAATCTTTTGGAGTAGGTATTATTAATTTAAAATATTTAATCCAGTTTTTATGAATTTAAAAATTTAGAAGTCCCTGCACCATCTTAGACTCCAGGGTTTGTGCTTTTCCGAGTTGTTTTGACGTAGAAAAAAAGGTTTTCTTCAACAGTACATTTGGAAATAATTTTGTCTCTTTCTTCAATCAAGTAGATTATCCAATGTAATGTAAGGGTTTGTTCATTACTTTAATTTCACTGACAGAAGGCCATATTGTTTAATTTAGGTAGTGTTCTTCCAGTGCAGAGGGGCTAAAACAGAATATGAAAATGCAAAAAAATTTAGAACTCTCAAGTCCAGCTTAGAGGAAGTCTGTACACCATCTCTCACTCCAGGATTCTTTGCTTTTCCGATGAATTAGCTTAGGGGAACTCTCTACTGTTTTAGGTCTCTTTGTCGTTAAAATATTGTGCATGTAACATCTGCCCGAATTGGTTTTTGATTGTTACGAGTACGACTTAGTCCAACCTTATGCTGATGTAAGCCTCCAACAAGTTAGCATGTCACGTTGATATTATTCTAATTTCAACTTTTTTTCCTTTATTACATATAATAATTCTTATTTTTATTTTTTTCTTTATTTTGATAAATAAATTCTAAAACAGGGGATGTCCACTCCATCTTGTTAGGTTCATTAATCATTATTACAGTTTGAGCATATGCTGTGATCAATCAGGGTAATAATTTGAAGTGACAACTTCCTGTGGCGATGTGCAACAACTAATTATTGGAGAATTTGTGTGAGTTATGAGCCGGCACTCTGCATTTGTGGACCTCAATAGTACTGTTCTGTTAAAATTAAATTAGTTGTAGTAGACTAATTTCAGCAGTCTTCCCCAACTGAGTTGGAAATTCTTGGTTAAAAAAAGATTGTTGCTCAAATTAATTAATTCGAGAAGTATATTAACTTGCAGCATACGTAGGACCACTCAAAACCTGTTTGCTCAACCTTTTACCTTTATACAGACAGGTCAAGATTTTCAATTCTGGTGATTAGTAAATCAAATCTACTAAATGATTTGAAATAAAGATCAAATTTACCAAAGTAAAGTTCCTAACGTCAGCTGTTAAGTTAATTTTTGCCTAACTCTAAAAAAGAAATAGACTTCAAATTTCCTATTCTTTGGGAATAGATCCAGAAAGTTTATTTTTGAAGAACTTGAAAGATGTAACCATCCCCTAACGATACTGGAATTGAACCAGAAAGATTGTTTCAGCTCTGGAATTATCATATTATAGTAATTGAATCATCAGGTTATAGAATCATTGAATCAAAAGATTAAGTACAGGTTTTAGCTTAGAAAAAACAAGATCAACCTTGCAACAGATTCCGGGGAAGACAAGAATTAGTTGCTTAACAGTTGAGATACCGTCTGCATGGTTGGTCTAGATTGTGGATTTGCATCTAAGCATAAAAACGCTACGTCAACGATGGATATCAGATTTTCTTGAACTTCAAGGGAGGAAAATGACGGCCTTGAATCTAGCATATCAACGATATCAATGTTGTTATGCACAAGCGGAAGCAATAACCAACCGAACAACCCAAAATGCACAACCACAACTATGCCAGATAATTGAATATAATAGCAACAAAAGAGGCAACTAATCAACCACAATGCAGAAATAGAAAACACAGCAGGATTTAACGGGGTTCGGTATAAATACCTACGTCCTCGGGCGCCGCTGAAGAAACTTTCCACTATCTTCAAAGAGAATAAAAACTTTTTGGGCCACAATACAAATACCACAACTATTGGGCCAAACTGCAATTACCCAAATAGTTGGGCCAAACTATAATTACCCAAACAATTGGGCAATACTACAAATACCCAAAATCAAAGGGGGAAAAAGCAAATATTACAAACTTTAAGGTCCTTACTGAAAGGCCCTTAAACTATGAGGTCTTATATGTGAGACCTTACAAATATAGGGGGTGGAGGATATTTCACTTGGGACACAAAATAATTTCCCATATGGCTTCCTTTTATAAGGGCCACATGAGGCCCAATTTTGGAGTCCCACCGATGTGGGATCCTTGTTAATGCATATGAGCCAAAACAAAACTAACAAATCTCCACCTTGGCGAATATGCCAACCCACCACAAAACTCTTCTTTTTTCATATTCTCTATCACAACTGCAACGCCTCCAAATGCGCCCAATGGCGCAGTCAAACTCGTACAATGTTGATCAAGTCCAAACAATGACTGAACTTGATCGCTGTCACAACCTTAGTCAACATATCTGCGGGATTCTTGGCAGTCCCAATCTTCTGAAGTAAGATTCTCCCTTCATCAATGATCTCCCGCACAAAATGATACCGAACATCAATATGCTTCATACGAACATGGAACACTGGATTCTTCGCTAAGTGGATAGCACTCTGACTGTCAGAATAAAGAGTAATCTTCTTCTGCCCAATTTCCAATTCATCCAGCAATCCTTGTAACCAAATAGCTTCATTCACAGCCTCTGTTATAGCCATATACTCTGCCTCCGTAGTAGACAACGCCACTGTAGACTGTAAAGTAGACTTCCAACTCACTGGTGCTCTTGCAAGAGTAAACACATAACCGGTTGTCGACCGATGTTTATCAAAATCACCAGCATAATCTGAATCAACATAACCAATAGCATACTGACCACATGTATCATCTCTCTCAAAGACTAAGCCAACATCCACGATTTTCAACAAATACCGTTGAATCCATTTCACTGCTTGCCAATGTCCTTTACCAGGATCATGCATATACCTGCTCACAACTCCAACTGCATGTGAAATATCGGGTCTTGTACACACCATAGCATACATCAGGCTACCAACTGAATTAGCATACGGAACTCGAGACATATACTCTCATTCCTCATCTGTACTAGGAGATAAAGATGCACTGAGTTTCATATGAGGAGCAAGTGGGGTACTTACAGGTTTTAACTGCTCTGTAATGCCAAACCGCTGTAATACCTTCTTCAGATACTGCTTCTGAGTCAAACAAATCTTGCTTCTTCCTCTATCTCTGCTAATCTCCATGCCTAGAATCTTCTTAGCTTCACCCAAATTTTCATCTCAAACTTTCGATTCAACTGAGTCTTCAACTTTGTAATTTCTTCGACATTCGTCGAAGCTATCAACATATCATCAACATACAAGAGTAGATAAATGAAAGAACCATCACGTAGCCTCCGAAAATATACACAATTATCAAATTTGCTTCTTGTGTACCTCTGACCCATCATAAACCGATCAAATCGCTTGTACCACTGTTTGGGAGATTGCTTCAAACCATAAAGCGATATTTTCAGTTTACAAACCAAATTTTTCTTACCAGCAACTTTGAATCCCTCTGACTGAATCATATAGATTTCCTCTTCCAAGTCACCATGTAAAAATGCAGTTTTTACATCAAGTTGAACTAGTTCCATATTCATATGAGCTACCAAGGCCAACAAAATTCTAATGGAAGAATGTTTTACAACTGGAGAAAATACCTCATTGTAGTCAATTCCTTCCCTCTGAGCGTAGCCTTTAGCCACCAACCTTGCCTTGTAGCGGACGTCATTCTTGTCAGGAAATCCATCTTTCTTTGCATATACCCATTTGCACCCAATTGCCTTTTTACCCTTCGGTAGTTGAGTTAGCTCCCAAGTTTCATTCTTCTGAAAAGACTGCATCTCTTCACTCATAGCTGTCTTCAACTCATCAACTTCAGAACATCTGACTGCCTCTTTATAAGTGGAAGGAACATCAGCATCTACAATTGGAAGTGCATCAGGCCACCATATCAGCAAAGCGAGCAGGTCTGAGGACTCTCACCGTCCTTGGCCTATCAATTGCAATAGATTCTTGGTGCTGTTGAGGTTCCTGAGTAGAACCCTCACCATCATCTCCCAAATCTCCCTCTGTCACAGGAGTACCATCATCTGTCTCAACAGATCTAACTGGGTTCAATGTCGTCGTTTCAAACTTCACCTGCTGCTGAGTATGCTCCACCTGCTGTGGAGTACCATTCACCTTTGTCTGGTTTTCTGATTTCTTCAACATTGAAGACTAATCAAATGTCACATCTCGACTGGATACAATCTTCCTCGAACTAGGACACCATAGACGATATCCTTTCCAACTCCTGCAACAAATCCCAAGAAAATCGCTTTTCTTCGGCTTAGGGGATCAGCTTAGATTCTTTTCACACTGATAATATGCTTCTTTAGTAGAACCCAAAAACATGTAAAGAATCCATAACAGAAACAGGTTGGTACCAGACCATACCTCAATGGAGTTCTATCACCAATAGGGGGTGGGCGGCGAGCTGAGGGTAACGATTAATGAGATGACAGCAGAAGTCACAGCCTCAGCCCAAAACTCTTTGTTTTTGTTTTTTCCCCAACCCAGACAAGACAACAGCCACCAAAAACTTCTCCAGCAATGTCCGGTGTCATGCGTTCGCCACTACCATCTGCTGAGGTGTACCTCTAACAGTAAAATGACGTACAATACCTTCATCTTGACACAATTTCAAAAACTGATCACCGCAATACTCACCACCATTATCTGTTCTGAGATGCTTGATCTTCTTGCCAGTCTGTATCTCAATCAACTTTTTCCATTTAAGGAAAACACGGAGTACATCATCTTTCGATTTCAAACAGTACACCCAAGTTCTTCTGGAAAAGTCATCAACAAAAGTAACAAAGTAGTGCCTACCTCCCATTGATGCGATCTTGGTAGGTCCTCACACATCTGAGTAAACATAATCAAGAATACCCTTGGTATTATGAATAGCAGTGCCAAATTTCACTCTCTTCTGCTTTCCCAGAACACAATGCTCACAGAAACCCAGCTTGCAGGTCTTTGCACCTTTCAATAAGCCTCGTTTCACCAAACTGAATAAGGCTTTCTCACCTGCATGTCCCAAACGCATATGCCACAGTCTGTAATCTCTGAATCGCATCATTGTCAAAACCGTAGCCGCTGATCCCAGTAAGCCGTACTACCATTATAGTAATACAAGTTGTTTCTCCTAGTGCCTTTCAATACCACAAGAGCGCCTGAAGTAACCCTCAGAATACCATCTCGAATAGATATACCACAGCCTTTAGATTCTAAGGCTCCCAAAGAGATGAGATTCTTCTTCAACTTTGGTACATACCGAACATCTGTCAGAACTCTAGTCAATCCATCATGATTCCTCAATCGGATCGAACCTATCCCAGCAGTATGGCAAATATCATCATTGCCCATATACACAACTTCACAATCAAGCTGTTCAAACTGAAAGAACCAATCCCGATGTGGACACATATGATAAGTACAACCCGAATCCATAATCCACTCATCAGAAACAGAAGTGGATGGATGACCAACTAGACAAATATCTAAATCATTATCATCCTCACGCTCAACAACACATACATCAGAAATAGTCTTGCCCTTATCTTTCTTTTTCAACTTAGGACAATCTTTCTTCCAATGCCCTTTCTCACGACAAAAGGCACACTCATCTTTTCCTAATCTACCCCTCGATCAAGATTTTCCCCTTTTTCCTGGTTTCCTACTTTGACTACGCCCTCTTACTGTCAATGCATCTACTGACTCATCCCTATGTTCCCCTTGATCTTTCTTACGAATTTCATAATTCAACAAAGCAGAACAGACTTCTTCAAAAGACAGTTTATCTTTCCCATGGATAAGAGTAATGCACAAATGATCTAATTCATCTGGAAGTGAGCCAATTAATAGCATAGCCTTAATTTCATCTTTGAATGTTTCATCTAAGTTTAACAAATCAGCAATTAACTTATTAAACTCATCAATATGAGAACTGATGCTCATACCTGATTTCAACTGGAGACGGAATAATCTCTTCAATAGATACAGCCGATTCTCATTGCTTTTCTTCATATATTTGTTTTCCAGCGCCTTCCACAATTTGTTTGCAGATGTCTCCTTAGTGAACTGATACTTTTGTCTCTATGTTGACACCCAGTGTTGTGTGGCAACCCAAGAGGGGGGGTTAATTGGGTTTTTATTTATCAAAACGGATTTAGAAAACTTTTCTTGAAAGATCAAAATTAGTTCACTCTTTCTTTGAGAATAAAGGGGAAGAAGATGAAATTAGAATTTATCAAAGATGCAATCAAAAGAATAATAATGATGAACAATCACAGTGCAAGTAAATGTAAAGAGGAAAGGGATAGAGAGAGTGCAAACTCAATTTACGTGGTTCGGCAAACCTTGCCTACGTCCACGGGCTCCTAGCTCCACGAGCTAAGCTTTCAACTAAGTTGTAGAAATCTTTACAACTTGCTTGATGAACAACCTCACCAAGACTTTTTCTTCCAACTCTTGATAACACCACACCACGAGTTCTTCTTGATGAACAACCTCACCAAGGCAACTTCCTTCAACCCTTGATAACACCAAACCAAGAGTTCTTCTTGATGAACAACCTCACCAAGGCAACTTTCCTCAACTCTTGATAACACCACACCAAGAGTTCTTCTTGATGAACAACCTCACCAAGGCAACATCCTTCAACTCTTGCTAACACACAACAAGAGTTCTCTCAAGGATAACTATTATCCTTTACAATAATATCTCACCCTCACCACAATACAAGAACAAAGATAATTTTTACAACAAAAGTATAACTCTCTTCAAAGAGTAGATAAATAATATAAAAGCTCTCTTGACTTGATATTTCTCTTGCTTTTTGCTTGATAAAATACTTCTTCTTGCACTTCTTGATGTATGGTAGAATGCTCCTTTTATAGGAAAATGAGATTAACTTAATCAAGTGAAGACACCATCTCCAAATTTTCTGCCCACCATAAAAACCGTAATCTTGTCTACCATTTTTGTCAATGTTCCGTTTGAAATTTGAAAATCTGTAAAACATAAAAGATCTGCACATTTGAATAAGCTTTCCAACGCATCACGAATCAAGTCATTTGGATATCTGTAGCTCAAGATATGGCCAAAACACCATTCGGTGCTCATGTGACTTGATTTTTCCTCCATGTGTCAGGCCACCGACTTGAATGATAATTCTGTCAGCCTTCCGTTTGAAATTTGAATTTCTTCAAAACATAAAAGATCTGCATATTTGAATAATCTTTCCAAAACATTATGAATCAAAGCATTTGGATATCTCTATCTTAGGATATGGCCAAAACACCATTCGGTGCTCATGTGAGTTGATTTTTCTTCTTTGTATCAGTCCACCGAATTGCATGTCAATTATGTCGGCCTTCTGTTTGAAATTGATTTCTTCAAGGACAATACTGAAATGTGCCCCATTAAGTCCATCTTTCTATTCCACATAATCGTCTTTTGATTTTTCTAGCTCAAGATATGTCCAAAAGATATTCGGTGCTCATGTCGCTGCTTCCATTTGTCTTTCAACTTGTCATGATGATTTTGATGATTCTTACACTTAAAATTTGAATTTCGTTAAACATATGAAATGTTATAAATTGAGTAGCTTTCCAAAGGCTCAAGAATCATGTAATTTTGGCATTTGTAGAGAAATATATGACCAATTGATTAAACATTGCTCATGTGTCACATTCCTTGAATCAAACCCTGTACTTAAACTTTGGTGCCTTTAACATGTAGTCTTCTCCTTAGTTTCAACACTTCATTTTAATAAGCCTTTTCTTGATTTGACAATTATTTCAATGATATTACTCTTGCACATAAAGAAACATGTTAGTAAATCACAATTAATCAATGTGTATTGTTATCATCAAAATTATCATGTAGCCTTAGGGCTAACAATCTCCCCCTTTTGATGATGACAAACCATTGATTGCTTTCAAATAATATTTAAAATAAAGAATGAAAATAAAATCAAGAATAAACAAAAAAAAATGGCACTTGTTATGAATATAAGCAATCCAACTATTTCTCCCCCTTTTGTTATCATCAAAAAGATGTAATCAAATTAACTACTTCCCCTAAATATATTCTCCCCCTTAACATATGCTACCATTCAAAGATTATCATATAAAAACAAAATTAAGACATATCTAACATGCCTAATTCTCTTATAATTATGCAAAATCTATCTTGACTAAGGGGTTTAGTCATATTTGGGTCTAGGGACTAATTTCCAAACTTGATTTCTCTCAAATTGGTTCAATTCTTCTTGCATAGCCAAAATCCAACTTTCGTCATTTTCGGCTTTTTTAAAAGATTTTGGTTCAAATTGAGAGACAAATGCAAAATAATTACAAAAGTTTCTAAAAGAAGATCTAGTTCTCATACCTTGTGATGGTTCACCAATAATGAGATCTTTTAGGGTGAGCTTTGCATACCTCCATTCCTTTGGTAATTTTTGGGAAGAATCATTTACTTCGTCAAGCTTTTCTTGTTGAAGTTGTAATTCATCTTGGCTCTTTTCAACAAGCCTTGATTCCTTGATTTGCCCTTCTATCTCAACAATATCATCATCTAAATTCTTTGAAGAAATAACATTAGTTTCATCAAATTCAACATGCATAGATTCTTCAATAGTAAGAGTTTTTTTGTTAAAAAATCTACATGCTTTACTATGGTTGGAGTAGCCAACAAAAATTCCAACATCGGCTTTTGCATCAATTTTCCAAGGTTATCCTTGGTGTTTAAAATAAGACATTTACATCAAAAAAACTTTAAGAAATCCAATGTTGGGTTTTCTCCCTTTCCAAAGTTCGTAAGGAGTTTTCTTTATTAAAGCTCTAATATGGACTCTATTGATTATAAAGCATGCGGTATTAACGGCTTTGGTCCAAAAATATTTTGGAAAATTATTTTCAAGTAACATGGTCCTAGCCATTTCTTGGAAAGTCTTAGTTTTCCTTTCAACAACACCATTTTGTTGTGGAGTTATAGGTGAGGAAAAATTATGCTCAAAACCATTTTCATCACAAAGATTTTCAAATGCAACATTGTCTACTTCACCACTATGATCACTCCTAATGGACACAATAGAATACCCTTTTTGATTTTGGACTTTTTTTGCAAATTTTGAAAAAGCTTGTATGGCCTCATTTTTAGTATTCAAGAATAATACCCAAGTGAATCTTGAATAATCATCCACAATAACAAAAACATAATACTTTCTACCAAGGCTTTGAGTTCTTGATGGTCCAAATAAATCCAAATGAAGTAATTGTAGATGTTTATTTGTTGAAATAAATTTCTTATGTTTAAAAGAAGTTCTCACTTGTTTTCCAAATTGACAAGCATCACAAATCTTATCCTTTTCAAATTTTATTTTTGGAAGACCATCAACTAAATCATTTTTAGCAATTTTTGAAATTGTGTCCATGCTAGCAGATCTAATCTTCTATGCTATAACCAAGCATCATGATTAACAATGAAACAATTTTCTACATGATCATTAACAGTGTGTACATAAACAAGGATATATACATACATTACCATCAGTCTATTAACCACAGGAACAAACATACAATCGTTCTGTTTACTAGACACTATTCTCTTAAATCACACTCTATTAGGCTACAAAAGTATCAAATATCCCTTAATCCACAATTGACTAATTCTATCAAATCATGGTTTTAACCATAAACAAATCAAACAGCTTTATAATAGGTGAAGAAGGGTTACCATATCACCATGTCTGATTACCTTTCCTTTGGCATTATCACCGAAGGTCACGTATCCTCCTTTCTTCATGATTAATCTTGAGAACTTGGAGGCATCTCCGGTTATATGCCTTAAGCATCCACTATCTAAGTAACACTTGTGTTTGCCACTTTGTCTCTACAATCAACATTCAAGGAGTAACTTTTTGGTACCCAAAAGTTCTTGGGTCATTGGGGGTTAGTTATGGTACTTTTTGGAACCCATATTTGTTTCAAATTAGGATTTCTCTTAATATAGCAAGAATGCACTTTGTGTCCTTTTCTTCCATAATAAGTACATGAATGATTATGATTATTCCTAGAAGATGCATGAACAAAATAGTTTTTAAAATACTTTTGATTTTTATGACTTTTATATCCTAACCCTCTTTTATCAAAAACACACCTTTGGTTTTGTAGCATAGAATTCAAATTTTTTTGTGCTTTTTGTAAAACTATCAACAATATTTCTTAAGTCATTATTTTCCTTTTTTAAAATAACATTTTCTTTCTCTAATTTATCAAAATCCTTTTGTTTTAAAATCTCATTTTCAGTTTTTAAAAAATGTATTTGACTTTCAAACTTTCAAAATCTTTTTGCTTTAAAATTTCATTTTCATTTTCTAAAGCTTCATTTATTTCCACCAACTCTTCTAATTGAGATAACATGACTTTTGACTTCTTTTTGAAAGCATTGATTTTTAAATTTTGTTTATCAACTTGCACATGTAAATTTTGGAATGCTTCAAGTAATCATCATATGAAAGCTTAGGATCATGGTTTAGAATACTTATCTCATTTTCTCTTAAAGCCATGAAGCACATGTTTGCCAAATCGCAATCTTCTTCTTCATTCTCCTTCAAGATGATTTCATGAGTAATGAGATAACCCATAAGTTCTTCTAATGGTAGTTTGGTGAGGTCCTTTGCTTCTTGAATTGCCGTCACCTTTGGCTCCCAAGATTTTGGTAGACACCTAAGAATCTTTCTCACCATTTCAACATTAGAATAAGAGTTACCAAGAGATTTCAAATATTAATAATATCCGTAAATCTAGTAAACATTTCAGAAATTGATTCATCCGATTTCATCTTAAAAAGCTCATAACTATGAACTAGCATACTAATTTTTGATTCTTTAACTTGACTAGTTCCTTCATGAGTTACTTCAAGTGTGTGCCATATTTCTTGTGCCGTAGAACAAGTAGATATTCTATTAAACTCATTTCTATCTATAGCACAATACAACACATTCATAGCATTAGCATTCAAACTCAATTTCTTTTTATCATCTTCACTAAACTCTTTAGGTTCTTTAAGTATGCATTCCCCATTTTTCAATTTTGGTAGGAACAAAAGGTCCTTCCAAAATAATAGACCACAAATCATAATCAAAAGATTTCAAGAAAATACTCATTCTAGTTTTCCAATAAGAGTAATCACTTCCATTAAAAAATGGAGGTCTAGAGATAGAAAGTTCCTCAACATATGAAGTTGAATTAAAAGTTGCCATAGCTCAAAAATCGATTAAGATTTAAAAAATTGAGCAACCTTGCTCTGATACCACTTGTTGACCCATGTATGGCAACCCAAGAGGGGGGGTGAATTGGGTTTTTATTTATCAAAACGGATTTAGAAAACTTTTCTTGAAAGATCAAAATTAGTTCACTCTTTCTTTGAGAATAAAGGTGAAGAAGATGAAATTAGAAGTTATTAAAGATGCAATCAAGAGAATACAATAATGAACAATCACAAGTGCAAGTAAATATAAAGAGATAGGGATAGAGAGAGTTCAAACTCAATTTACGTGGTTCGGCAAACCTTGCCTACGTCCACGGGCTCCTAGCTCCACGAGCTAAGCTTGCCACTAAGTTGTAGAAATCTTTATAACTTACTTGATGAGCAACCTCACCAGACTTTTTTCTTCCACCCTTGATAAACACCACACCAAAGTTTCTTCTTGTGATGAACGACCTCCCAAGGCAACTTCCTTCAACCCTTGATAACACCACACCAAGAGTTCTTCTTGATGAACACCTCACCAAGGCAAATTCCTTCAACTCTTGATAACACCACACCAAGAGTTCTTCTTGATGAACAACCTCACCAAGGCAACTTTCCTCAACTCTTGATAACACACAACAAGAGTTTTCTCAAGGATAACTATTATCCTTTACAATAATATCTCACTCCCCTTCCCACACCCCCCCCCCAGCCCCCCACAACCCAACAATACAAGAACAAAGTAAATTTTTACAACAAAAGTACAACTCTCTTCAAATAGTAGATAAAGAATATAAAAGTTCTCTAGACTTGATATTTCTCTTGTTTTTTTTTTTGCTTGATAAAATGCTTCTCTTGCTCTTCTGAATGCATGGGAGAAGGGCTCCTTTTATAGGCAAATAGGATGAACTTAATCAAGTGAAGACACCAACTCCAAATTTTCTGCCCGCCATAAAAACCATAATTTTGTCTTCCATATTTGTCAATGTTCCGTTTGAAATTTGAAAATATGCAAAACATAAAAGATTTGCACATTTGAATAAGATTTCCAACGCATTAAGAATCAAGTCATTTGGATATCTGTAGCTCAAGATATGGCCAAAACACCATTCGGTGCTCATGTGACTTGATTTTTCTTTCTTGTGTCAGTCCACCAAATTGAATGATAATTCTGTCAGCCTTCCGTTTGAAATTTGAATTTCTTCAAAACATGAAAGATCTGCATATTTTAATACTCTTTCCAAAACATTAAGAATCAAAGCATTTGGATATCTCTATCTTAAGATATGGCCAAAACACCATTCGGTGCTCATGTGAGTTGATTTTTCTTCTTTGTGTCAGTCCACCGAATTGCATGTCAATTATGTTCGGCCTTCTGTTTGAAATTTGAATTTTTTCAAAACATATGAAATGTTCCTCATTAAGTTATCTTTCCAATGCCGCAAGAATCAAGTCATTTTGATTTTTCTAGCTCAAGATATGTCCAAAGGAGTATTCGGTGCTCATGTCAGCTGCTTCCATTTGTCTTCCAACTTGCATGATGATTTGAACAACCTTGCACTTGAAATTTGAATTTCATTAAAACATGTGAAATGTTATAAATTGAGTAAGCTTTCCAAAGGCTCAAGAATCACGTCATTTGGATATTTGTAGAGATATATATGACCAATTGATTGAACATTGCTCATGTGTCATATTCCTTGAGTCAATCCTTGTTCTTAAACTTTGGTGCCTTTAACATGTAGTCTTCTCCTTAGCTTCAACACTTCATTTTAATAAGCCTCTTCTTGATTTTAAAATTATTTCAATGATCTTACTCTTGCACATAAATAAACATGTTAGTAAATCTCAATTAATCAATGTGTATTGTTATCATCAAAATTATCATGTGGCCTTAGGGCTAACATAAAGTACCTTTTTTCTAAAAAGGATGCTAAGGCCCGTCTAATTAGATGGATTCTTCTTTTGCAGGAATTTAATCTAACCATTAAGGACAAGAAAGGCGTCGAAAATGTTGTAGCAGATCATTTGTCCCGTCTTGAGTTCCATGATTCCACTAATGTCCAACCCATTCAAGATGATTTCCCTGATGAACATCTTTTCACTATAAGCCAAGTACCTTGGTATGCACATATTGTAAATTACTTGGTTTGCAGGGAAGTTCCATCTAACTAGAGTGTACAAGATAAGCGTAAGTTCTTGGTTGAGGTGCGTAATTTTTATTGGGATGATCCTTATCTTTTCAAATATTGCGCTGACCAAATTATGCGACGTTGCATTCCTGAGAGTGAAATTGCTAGTGTCTTAAACTTTTGCCATGGCACTGCTTTTGGTGGTCATTTCTCAATAAAAAAGACTGCTGCAAAAATTTTACAGTGTGGACTCTATTGGCCCACTTTGTTTAAAGATACTAACAATTTTTGTCGTTCATGTGAAAATGTCAAAAATTGGGGGCCTTATCTCACCGTCATATGATGCCTCTTAGCCCTATTCTTGTTATTGAGATATTTGACTGTTGGGGTATTGACTTTATGGGACCTTTTCCTCCATCTTTTGGTTATCTTTATATTCTTCTAGCTGTTGATTATGTGTCCAAATGGGTGGAGGCTATGGCTTGTCGTACTAATGATAACACAACTATGGTAAAATTCTTAAAAGAAAACGTGTTGTCTAGGTATGGTACGCCACGTGTCATCATCAGTGACCAAGGGACACATTTCTGTAACCGTTCTTTTGAAGCTTTGATGCGCAGGTATGGTGTTCTTCATAAGATTTCAACCGCTTACCATTCACAGACAAATGGGCAAGCTGAACTCGCAAATAGGGAGGTCAAGCAGATTCTAGAAAAGACTGTTAACTCGAATCGCAAAGACTGGTCTTTACACCTTTCTGATGCATTATGGGCTTATCGCACTGCGTACAAAACTATTCTAGGGATGTCTCCATATCGCCTTGTCTATGGGAAAGCGTGTCATTTACCTGTTGAGCTAGAACATAAAGCTTATTGGGCTGTCAAAGCCCTTAACTTTGATTTGAGTGTTGCAAGTCTTCAAAGAAAGTTACAATTGTCTGAAATAGAAGAATTGCGGAATGATGCCTATGACAACTCCAAGATTTACAAGGCTAAGATGAAAGCGGCTCACGACAAACAAATCTTGAGGAAAAACTTTGAGCTAAATCAACGAGTTTATCTTTATGATTCTCGATTGCATTTACACCCTGGAAAGTTGAGATCTCGATGGACTGGACCATTTGTCGTAAAGCACGTTTTTCCCAATGGAGCGGTGGAGATTGAGGACCCCACTGATGGTCGAATTTTCAAAGTTAATGGGCAACGGTTGAAAAATTATGTAGAAAGGGAAAGTCAGTTTATGTGTCTCGAGGAGATCTCTCTTGAGCCTCCTGTCTATCCTAACTAATCAGGTTCTATCTATCTCATCTATCTGTACCATATCTTGACTTTTGTACCATATCTTGATCTTATGTTTGTTTTTATTATTTGGTTGTCCTTACTTTTATTATTTATATACCCCATATCTTGACTGTGTCTTTGGCTCTATCATCTATCTGTACCATATCTTGACTTTATTTTTGCTTTCTTTATCTCATTGTCTTGCTTTTATTATATGTTTGTCCTATAATTTTTACTTTATTTTCTGTTTTTGCTTTTATTTTCTTTTGCGTGTTTTATTTTACTTCCCGGTTAAGTGGCGGATACGGTACTCCGTGACTAATTAAGTCGGTTTTTTAGTTCCCTAAAAACTGTAACCCAAACAAAAATCGTGCATTCTTTTACCTTTCAAAATGGATACGATTCTTTCAAACCTTCGTAGACATTTTCCTTTTCTTCCTCCAAATGCATTGCTCAAAATTTACAAAGCACGGTTTGCAAGGTTAAAATTGCTAATGCTCATGGGTTTACCTGTTGATATACGATGGTTAATTGAAGCCAAAGTTCGATTATTTGGTGAATGTTCAAAAGCCTTTGTTTCTTTCATGCCTGGTTTGGGTAAAAGCTCTTACGCGAAAAAGCGAAGAGCAAATAAATTACAAGTTTGTCACAAATGTGCACGATGGACCTGTAACAAGCGATGTCGCTCTTTAGGATATGTGTCTGTCAATCGAGAAGATAAGATTCAGTTCATTAAGGATGGACTGAGTAAGGAGTCTCTAGATAATATCTTGTTGACTCTTGAGACGCATCCTTGTAGACTTGTGCATCGAGAGATTTTAAGATTATGGACACAATTTCGAGAAGAGCAAGAACGCTATAGTCTCGGGAATCTGACTCAAAACGACCCTGTTTGCCAATTTATAAGAAAATTGGATGGGAAGCATATCCCCAACTCATAAAAGGTGTTTCAGCCGTTACTGGACGTAAAACCAGAGGAAGATGTGAGCCACAATCACAACTACTTGTACATATGCATGCTTATCGTTATTTTTGAATTTCTATTTCTATTTTTATTTTATTTTTATTTTTAACGTTTGTCAGACAAACAATTGAGCTACCTATATAGATGTCATTATTGTACTACCTTTTTGCATTCTATAAATACATCTCATGTTCTTCATTTGCATATACGTAGTTAGTGAGTTGTATCAAAATGGAGGGAACCTCAGCTCGTCGATTCCGAAATATATGTGTATTTTGTGGATCTCAGCCTGTAAAGATATAGTTTTTTTTAGAAGCAGCTCATAATCTTGGTAAGGTTCTAGCTGAGAGAAAACTTCATTTAATTTATGGGGAAGGTAACCGTGGGTTAATGGGGTGTGTCTCAACAACTGCATACTCAAGAGGAAGTCAAGTTTTAGGCATTATTCCTAAAGCTTTAGTTAACATTGCTGGGAAAACAGTTGGAGAGGAATCACAGGTCTCATCCATGCATGAACGCATAGCTCGTATGATTGTAAATGCAGATGCCTTTATTGCTTTACCAGGAGGCTTTGGAACAATGGAAGAAATCTTTCAAGTTGTCTCTTGGGCCCAACTCAATATCCACCAGAAACCCATAGGTTTGTTGAATGTCAATATTGTGTTTTGTTAATCAAGCTGTGGAACAAAGATTTATCTCACAATCAGCACAACGGATCCTTGGCTCTGCCTCAACTGCTGATGAACTAATTGATAAATTGCAAGCTTTTGTTTATGAACCTGACCCTGAAGCATCTCAAATTAATTGGTCAGTGGAAATGAGCAATAAGAGCAAATTGGATCTGTTGTTCAAAGTATTTTATTAAGTGTCTTCCATGTTTGTTTCTCTTGAATAACTGAAGCTTTAGGTGATGTCTTCTATACTTTCTCTTTCTGCATTTAAACATTGAGGACAATGTTTCGCTCTGGTTGGGGGTAGATAGGAGGCATATGTTATGTTTTGCATTGCATTTAAAAAAAAAATCTATTAATATGAGAATGGCTGTGTAAATAGTTCATTATCTCTTGAGACGCATTCTGGATCTATTAGATCAAGGATGGTAGAGTAGGGAGTATAGTTTTGACCTCTTGAAACGCATTCTAAGTAGTTGATTTGTTTTTATTTTTGATTTTTGAATTGTATTTCATGCACAGTTGTTTATTGCATGTGTTCTTGGTAATTCTTGTCTAAATGGGTTTGTTTTTCTATCAAGGTATGATTTCAAAATTGTTGGTTTGAGTCATCTTTTCTATTTAGGTTATCAAAGAATGATTTCTGAAATTATTTTGAGCACAATGATAAGCCTTGTGGTAAGATAGATGATTCAATGTATATAACCAAGAAAATTCTCATGTTTAAGTTCACATTTTTTTAATCTCACACATCTTTTATGAGTGAGTGGAGAGGTTGAGAAAACAGCTTACAAACTTTCATTGATCCTTTGAATTGATTAATCTTTGTTTAGAATGTCAATACTCAGATTGAGCTAAGGGATGATTCAAGATGAAATTTCAATTCCTGTGAAAAAAAAAGAAAAAAAAGAAAAAAAAAGAAGAAAGAAAAAGAAAAAAAGAAGTCAGTTCGATTCAATAATGTCTTCATTCAATTTTAGAAGACAAAAGTTTTATGAAGTAGTCTTTTCTCGCCAAGCTGTATTTATTTTTGTTCACTCAAGATAAATGAAGTCCTAAAGGTGGCATGTTGCAAGAATGGTTTGATTCTAAGCATTGGATTTTTCTATCTTTGGATCAATGCTAGTTTATCTATCTGTCCTTAAATGTAACCTTTTCTTGAGTGTTTATTTTGTTTTCCAACTCCATGAGAGAAATCATAGCCTTTTTAAACAGTCGTTAACCTGTGAGGATATGGGGTTGAGGCTTTTACATAGAGTAATTTTTAAGGCTATATGTGTTGCGGTTCGTGGTAAGAAGGTTTTGGCTTGACTCACATGTGCTCAATTTTGGAAGTTATGATTGAAATAACCTTTATAGCAATTGTGATCTTGAACTGACTTTTTGTTTGAAATGCTGAAGTAGTTCTTCATGCTTCATTTACGCTTGAATTGCTAGGGACTAGCAATAAGTTGGCTGGGGATTGTGATAAACGCATGAAAGTACACTCTTAAGCATAAATAATTAATGCTAATTGGACAATATTATAAAGTTTTTATGATATTTTAGCATAATTATTTTGCTTATGCCTCTTTTACATTTGTTTCATCTCTTTTACATTTTCTTTAGTCTTTATCTTAAAATAAAGTGTTTTCCTTAAATTGTGATTAATGGAAATCATTTTTTCAGGTTTAATAAAATGGACACAACTCTCAATCTATTAATCAAAATAGAGAGATTATTGAACTTGGAGCAACATGTCTCAATTTTACACAAAGCTGAAGAACAATCAAAAGCCCAAATCCAACAATTGATGGGCCGAAATTGAGAGAAAACAAAACCAAATTGTAGTTGTTTCTCAGCCCGACCCATGTCTAGTGTTTGGGCCATATCTCAGAGAATACTTGTCCAAATTACATGAATCTGGTGGCCCTGGAAAGCTGAGACAAAATGCTACAACTTTCATGTTTTATAGAAAGCCAAATTCGGTCCATATAATGGTCAAAAATCAGCTGCAAGTTGGTGGAATGTTTGGTAGCCGCCAATGTGGAAAAATTGGTGGAAGTTTGGTATAATAGTTCCATTCCATCACCTATTTAAGGACAACTTGAGGAATTGAATGAGGGGGAGAAAAATCATTTGAGTTCACATTTTATCATTGTATATTACAATTCTCGCTTGTAATTTCTCTTTAGAAATGATAAGAATGAATTGTAAGTTAGGCTAGAGATCTTGGTAAGGCTAGAGATGAACTTGTATGTGTAGTTTATCTATTTCTCCACTTTCATTCTACCTCAAGGGCTATAAAGATTATATGTTTGTTTGTGTTAAACTCTTTTTCATCTTGTGATTTCTTTTTTTAATCCAGAAATTATAATTCTCAATTTCATATAAATTCAGTCATGCTTTCTTTATGTGATTTGTGTTGAATTATAATTGTTACTGGTAGTTTCGTTTTATGAGTTAGTCCTTTACTGCAATATTGTCATGTGATATATTGTCGCTCTTGGATAACTTGAAAGGATGAACATTGTTGGTAAATATTGCTTGTAAAGAGTTTATGCATATCAAATACATGTGTTTATCATTTATGCTATACTATACATATTTTCCGATTGATTGTTTGAGATGTGAAACTTTCAATTGAGTTATAATTATTGAATCAAAGTGGGGATTAGATTTACAAAACATATAAGTGATTCTCGATGCCTTACTTCTTAATTACTATCGATTGTTTTCAATTATTAAATATTATATTTTCTTTAGAACCAATCACTTCAAAGTTAAATTTTACATTTTTATTATCTTTTTAATATTTTTTGTTTTACGAACCTCTTTTATCGAAGGCCTCCTTGTGGATTCGACACCTCAACGTATACTACAATAACCGTGGTATATTTTGGGTGTAAACAACGATGGTAATTAATGAATAACACAATGCAAACTTAATTGAAATGGGAATTAATCAATGATAGAAATCTGGTTAAGGGATCATTCTCCACCACAAGATATGGATTTGCGAATTAATTGTAGAATTATCATCCAATTACACCATTGAAATTATCAACCGTAGATAACAATAAGCTCTGTTATCCCAATCTTTCCTTACTTTGTTGTTAAATAAAACAGGCTCTTTATTCAATCTCTATCCATTAAACAACCTAGAATAAGCTCTCTAAATTTAATTCAATGGATGCATTACGAAAAGAAAGACAGGTTGATCTAAGCAATAAACACACAAGCTCGGATTATTTAACTTAGGTTATATTCTCCAATTGCAATCTCTGATCACAATTTTGCTACTAATGATTAGAAATTCAAGACAATTACGGATCAAGATTTCTAATCTAGCAATAGACAATATCCAGATTATATTCAGTTGGCCACCCAAATACAATCAGCAAGTAATCATAAGCATTTAACATGGGAAAATACAAGCAACTTCAATTAGAGAATTGGATAATAATTTCTTGCACAATCAACTCACAAACACCATATCAAGGGCTTTGAAATCACCCTCAACCAATTCAGATTCAGTTACACATGTTTAAGAACGTGGTAAATACAATACAACATGGAGACATTCCAGAAAATGAAAGGGAAGGGAAAAACTTAGCAAATTTGATGTAATTCTCTTTGGATTGTAGTTCTTCCTCTTTCCAAGCTTCCTTTCTCCTTCAAGAACTCCAAGAGATGAAAGAATTCCAGAGCTGAAGCCTCCACCACGTTCTCCCCTCTTCCAGTTATGAAAATAAAACCCTAAAATGTATTTAAATACTCTGCTACAGTGAATTGCTACAGTGCCCCGTATTATACATGCTACAGTGACTTGTGGAATTATATTTCTATACATCTCACACTGTTTTGATTGCAACTTTTGGTACACTGAATGGATCTATAAACCGTAAATTTCTCCAAAAAATAGACTTCGAGAGCTTTCCAACGGTATATAATATGTCATCGGGTTCATTGTATATCACTACAATTAAATATGAGAAGATGGTTGACTAGCAGAGGTGAAAATGAACGGTTTTACTCCATTTTTGTGCAAGTTGCTCCAAAACTCCTACAAACATCAAAACCACACAAAAACATAAAAATACCAAGGAATATAGCAAGAAACATGGACGAATTGATATGAAAATGATATATAAATAGACACTTATCAAATTCCCCCACACTTAGACTTGCTAGTCCTCGAGCAACTACGACAATATGAAATAAAACTAAACCGAAACAGAATCAACAAAAAATTAAAACACACAAATGCTTCATCTTGCAAATAGGCTTCAAAGATTGTACTTAATTATAACCAAGGAAAACTTCAAAATAATGCACTTGATCAAGAATTTTATCCGAAAGATTAGTTTCGCTTCACTTCAATTCCTCAAGTGTGTGTGTGTAGAGCCATTCTCACCTAATCGCTTGTAACCCAGATGAGTTTATGCATAAAAATGAATAATATTTAATAGTGAATATGTGTGTATAAATGAACTCCATAGGCCTGCTTTTCAAGTCACTCTCCACTAATGTAGACCAGCACAACACGAAGGATCAAGTAGGACTTTATTAAGCTTGTAACGTTTGGCTTGGGAGAAGGTATGATAAAGGATAATAATTAGGCTCAAATCACCCGCAAACACATAAAATCATTCAAGATTATGTGGAGCTCAAACCCATGACATAAAAAATTCATTCTTATTCATCAAATGACTCCCCCAAACTTATTCAGAACACTCGAATTCTCTTTTTTTTTCTTTTTTTCTTTTTTCTTTTTTCTTTTTTTCCTTTTTTTGGTAGAAAACAAAAGAAACTACACCCCCACACTTTGTTGTTTCATTCTTTTTAAGAACACCTAAGGGTATAGAACTCTTTTTCTTTTCTTTTTTTTCTTTTTCTTTTTAACTGCAATTCCACTCCCCCACACTTAAATAATACATTTTCCTCAATGTTTAAGTACGTGGAAGATAAGTACAGATTTTTTTCTCTTTTTTTTTTTTTTACAAACATAATAAAACTCACTTGCATTGCTCATGATATAATCCAACCTCCTCTAACTTTCCAAAACCAGAACATAGCTCAAAATGTAATTGCGAATGATTTACATGCTCATAGGTAAGGGATAAACTGTTTGGAACAAATTCAATTAAGGTTAAGAAATCTTTTAGTGAGTTAACAAAGAAAAAGGTTTACAGAGGCTCAAAGGGTAACTAGGGATCAATTTTAATCAAGGTTGGCTCTTAAGGCTCAAACGGTCCAAAGATGGCCTAAATCATTTCCCTAATGTTGCACAGTCTAGGATTTCGCCTCGATGACCATCAAACAAGTTCTAAAATTCATTGAAATCTGGAGAAACACTTAAATTACATAAACTTTCTCTAAGTAAACAAATAACTCAGTGATAATGGCTCGGTGCTCCATTTTGTGCAAGGAATCAAAGGTAAAGCAAAAACTAATTAACATTTCAAGCACAAAGATCCATGCATCATTTATCATTTTCCAAGAGTTATTCTTAATTCAATCATTATCTTATCATCAACCCACAAAATGCAAGAAAAGAGGTACGTGGCGTTGTTACACCTGAGTCAAGATTGTATTTTTCAACAATCCTTAGGACCAGTAGCCCGCAGACTTAAGGTTTCCATCCTATATACCTTTATTA